>JALDNG010000955.1:0-42911 GCA_024349245.1 Neodontobutis hainanensis | reverse complement strand
ACAAATTCCAAATTTTGGAAAAATCCCATATTCATCAAATTTGGTCAAAACATGAATTTTGCCGTTTTCGAAAATTACATTATTTTCGCATATTTCAACGTAATATCTTATCAAAATAACCAGAATGAACAAATTCATCTCATATGATAAGTTATAAATCGAATCATAATTTTGGACAAATTCCAAATTTTGGAAAAATCCAATATTCTTCAAATTGTGTCAAAACATGAATTTTGCCGTTTTCGAAAATTACATTATTTTGGCATATTTCAACGTAATATCTTATCAAAATAACCAGAATGAACAAATTCAACTCATATGATAAGTAATTAATCAAATCATAATTTTGGACAAATTCCAAATTTTGTAAAAATCCAATATTCGTCAAATTGTGTCAAAACATGAATTTTGCCGTTTTCGAAAATTACATTATTTTGGCATATTTCAACGTAATATCTTATCAAAATAACCAGAATGAACAAATTCAACTCATATCATAAGTGATAAATCGAATCATAACTTTCGACAAATTCCAATTTTAAGAAAAATCCCATATTCTTCAAATTGTGTCAAAACATGAATTTTGCTGTTTTCGAAAATTACATTATTTTCGCATATTTGAAACTATTATCTCATCAAAATAACCATAATGAACAAATTCAACTCATATGATAAGTTATAAATCGAATCATAATTTTGAACAAATTCCAAATTTTGGAAAAATCCAATATTCTTCAAATTGTGTCAAAACATGAATTTTGCCGTTTTCGAAAATTACATTATTTTCGCATATTTCAACGTAATATCTTATCAAAATAACCAGAATGAACAAATTCAACTCATATGATAAGTTATAAATCGAATCATCAGTTTTGACAAATTCCAAATTTCGGAAAAATCCAATATTCGTCAAATTGTGTCAAAACATGAATTTTGCCGTTTTCGAAAATTACATTATTTTGGCATATTTCAACGTAATATCTTATCAAAATAACCAGAATGAACAAATTCAACTCATATGATAAGTAATTAATCAAATCATAATTTTGGACAAATTCCAAATTTTGTAAAAATCCAATATTCATCAAATTTGGTCAAAACATGAATTTTGCCGTTTTCGAAAATTACATTATTTTCGCATATTTCAACGTAATATCTTATCAAAATAACCAGAATGAACAAATTCAACTCATATGATAAGTAATAAATCAAATCATAATTTTGACAAATTCCAATTTTGAAAAATCATATTCTTCAAATTGTGTCAAAACATGAATTTTGCCGTTTTCGAAAATTACATTATTTTGGCATATTTCAACGTAATATCTTATCAAAATAACCAGAATGAACAAATTCAACTCATATGATAAGTTATAAATCGAATCATAACTTTCGACAAATTCCAATTTTAAGAAAAATCCCATATTCTTCAAATTGTGTCAAAACATGAATTTTGCCGTTTTCGAAAATTACATTATTTTCGCATATTTCAACGTAATATCTTATCAAAATAACCAGAATGAACAAATTCAACTCATATGATAAGTTATAAATCGAATCATAATTTTGAACAAATTCCAAATTTTGGAAAAATCCAATATTCTTCAAATTGTGTCAAAACATGAATTTTGCCGTTTTCGAAAATTACATTATTTTCGCATATTTCAACGTAATATCTTATCAAAATAACCAGAATGAACAAATTCAACTCATATGATAAGTAATAAATCAAATCATAAGTTTGGACAAATTCCAAATTTTGGAAAAATCCCATATTCATCAAATTTGGTCAAAACATGAATTTTGCCGTTTTCGAAAATTACATTATTTTCGCATATTTCAACGTAATATCTTATCAAAATAACCAGAATGAACAAATTCAACTCATATGATAAGTAATAAATCGAATCATAAGTTTGACAAATTCCAATTTTGGAAAAATCCATATTCTTCAAATTTGTCAAAACATGAATTTTGCCGTTTTCGAAAATTACATTATTTTGGCATATTTCAACGTAATATCTTATCAAAATAACCAGAATGAACAAATTCAACTCATATGATAAGTAATTAATCAAATCATAATTTTGGACAAATTCCAAATTTTGGAAAAATCCAATATTCTTAAAATTGTGTCAAAACATGAATTTTGCCGTTTTCGAAAATTACATTATTTTCGCATATTTCAACGTAATATCTTATCAAAATAACCAGAATGAACAAATTCAACTCATATGATAAGTAATAAATCAAATCATAAGTTTGGACAAATTCCAATTTTTGGAAAAATCCCATATTCATCAAATTGTGTCAAAACATGAATTTTGCCGTTTTCGAAAATTACATTATTTTGGCATATTTCAACCTGATATCTTATCAAAATAACCATAAATAACAAATTCAACTAATATGATCAGTAATAAAACGAATGATAAGTTTGGACGAATTCCAATTTTTAGAAAAATACCATATTCATCAAATTTGGTAAAAACATGAATTATGCCGTTTTCGAAAATTACATTATTTTCGCATATTTCAACGTAATATCTTATCAAAATAACCAGAATGAACAAATTCAACTCATATGATAAGTTATAAATCGAATCATTAGTTTGTACAAATTCCAAATTTTGTAAAAATCCAATATTCGTCAAATTGTGTCAAAACATGAATTTTGCCTTTTTCGAAAATTACATTATTTTCGCATATTTCAACGTAATATCTTATCAAAATAACCAGAATGAACAATTTCAACTCATATGATAAGTAATAAATCAAATCATAAGTTTGGACGAATTCCAATTTTTAGAAAAATACCATATTCATCAAATTTGGTCAAAACATGAATTTTGCCGTTTTCGAAAATTACATTATTTTCGCATATTTCAACGTAATATCTTATCAAAATAACCAGAATGAACAAATTCAACTCATATGATAAGTAATAAATCAAATCATAAGTTTGACAAATTCCAATTTTGGAAAAATCCAATATTCATCAAATTTGGTCAAAACATGAATTTTGCCGTTTTCGAAAATTACATTATTTTCGCATATTTCAACGTAATATCTTATCAAAATAACCAGAATGAACAAATTCAACTCATATGATAAGTAATAAATCAAATCATAAGTTTGGACAAATTCCAATTTTGGAAAAATCCATATTCATCAAATTTGTCAAAACATGAATTTTGCCGTTTTCGAAAATTACATTATTTTGGCATATTTCAACGTAATATCTTATCAAAATAACCAGAATGAACAAATTCATCTCATATGATAAGTTATAAATCGAATCATAATTTTGAACAAATTCCAAATTTTGGAAAAATCCCATATTCATCAAATTTGGTCAAAACATGAATTTTGCCGTTTTCGAAAATTACATTATTTTCGCATATTTCAACGTAATATCTTATCAAAATAACCAGAATGAACAAATTCAACTCATATGATAAGTTATAAATCGAATCATAACTTTGACAAATTCCAATTTTAAGAAAAATCCCATATTCTTCAAATTGTGTCAAAACATGAATTTTGCCGTTTTCGAAAATTACATTATTTTCGCATATTTCAACGTAATATCTTATCAAAATAACCAGAATGAACAAATTCAACTCATATGATAAGTAATAAATCAAATCATAAGTTTGGACAAATTCCAATTTTTGGAAAAATCCCATATTCATCAAATTTGGTCAAAACATGAATTTTGCCGTTTTCGAAAATTACATTATTTTGGCATATTTCAACGTAATATCTTATCAAAATAACCAGAATGAACAAATTCAACTCATATGATAAGTAATAAATCAAATCATAAGTTTGACAAATTCCAATTTTGAAAAATCCATATTCATCAAATTTGGTCAAAACATGAATTTTGCCGTTTTCGAAAATTACATTATTTTGGCATATTTCAACGTAATATCTTATCAAAATAACCAGAATGAACAAATTCAACTCATATGATAAGTAATTAATCAAATCATAATTTTGACAAATTCCAATTTTTGGAAAAATCCAATATTATTTAAATTGTGTCAAAACATGAATTTTGCCGTTTTCGAAAATTACATTATTTTGGCATATTTCAACGTAATATCTTATCAAAATTACCAGAATGAACAAATTCAACTCATATGATAAGTATAAATCGAATCATAGTTTGACAAATTCCAATTTTGAAAAATCCATATTCATCAAATTTGGTCAAAACATGAATTTTGCCGTTTTCGAAAATTACATTATTTTCGCATATTTCAACGTAATATCTTATCAAAATAACCAGAATGAACAAATTCAACTCATATGATAAGTAATAAATCAAATCATAAGTTTGGACAAATTCCAATTTTTGGAAAAATCCCATATTCATCAAATTGTGTCAAAACATGAATTTTGCCGTTTTCGAAAATTACATTATTTTCGCATATTTCAACGTAATATCTTATCAAAATAACCAGAATGAACAAATTCATCTCATATGATAAGTTATAAATCGAATCATAATTTTGAACAAATTCCAAATTTTGGAAAAATCCAATATTATTCAAATTGTGTCAAAACATGAATTTTGCCGTTTTCGAAAATTACATTATTTTGGCATATTTCAACGTAATATCTTATCAAAATAACCAGAATGAACAAATTCAACTCATATGATAAGTAATAAATCAAATCATAAGTTTGGACAAATTCCAATTTTTGGAAAAATCCCATATTCATCAAATTTGGTCAAAACATGAATTATGCCGTTTTCGAAAATTACATTATTTTCGCATATTTCAACGTAATATCTTATCAAAATAACCAGAATGAACAAATTCAACTCATATGATAAGTGATAAATCGAATCATAATTTTCGACAAATTCCAATTTTGGAAAAATCCAATATTCTATCAAATTTGGTCAAAACATGAATTTTGCCGTTTTCGAAAATTACATTATTTTGCATATTTCAACGTAATATCTTATCAAAATAACCAGAATGAACAAATTCAACTCATATGATAAGTGATAATTAATCAAATCATAATTTTGACAAATTCCAATTTTTGGAAAAATCCAATATTATTTAAATTGTGTCAAAACATGAATTTTGCCGTTTTCGAAAATTACATTATTTTGGCATATTTCAACGTAATATCTTATCAAAATAACCAGAATGAACAATTTCAACTCATATGATAAATAAATCGAATCATAAGTTTGGACAAATTCCAATTTTTGGAAAAATCCCATATTCATCAAATTTGGTCAAAACATGAATTTTGCCGTTTTCGAAAATTACATTATTTTCGCATATTTCAACGATATATCTTATCAAATTAATCAGAATGAACAAATTCAACTCATATGATAAGTTATAAATCGAATCATAATTTTGAACAAATTCCAAATTTTGGAAAAATCCAATATTATTCAAATTGTGTCAAAACATGAATTTTGCCGTTTTCGAAAATTACATTATTTTGGCATATTTCAACGTAATATCTTATCAAAATAACCAGAATGAACAAATTCATCTCATATGATAAGTTATAAATCGAATCATAATTTTGAACAAATTCCAAATTTTGGAAAAATCCAATATTCTTCAAATTGTGTCAAAACATGAATTTTGCCGTTTTCGAAAATTACATTATTTTGGCATATTTCAACGTAATATCTTATCAAAATAACCAGAATGAACAAATTCAACTCATATGATAAGTTATAAAATCAATCATTAGTTTGACAAATTCCAATTTTGGAAAAATCAATATTCATCAAATTTGGTCAAAACATGAATTTTGCCGTTTTCGAAAATTACATTATTTTGGCATATTTCAACGTAATATCTTATCAAAATAACCAGAATGAACAAATTCAACTCATATGATAAGTAATTAATCAAATCATAATTTTGGACAAATTCCAATTTTTGGAAAAATCCCATATTCTTCAAATTGTGTCAAAACATGAATTTTGCCGTTTTCGAAAATTACATTATTTTGGCATATTTCAACGTAATATCTTATCAAAATTACCAGAATGAACAATCTCAACTCATATGGTAAGTAATAAATCGAATCATCAGATTGGACAAATTCCAAATTTCGGAAAAATCCAATATTATTCAAATTGTGTCAAAACTTGAATTTTGCCGTTTTCGAAAATTACATTATTTTGGCATATTTCAACGTAATATCTTATCAAAATAACCAGAATGAACAAATTCAACTCATATCATAAGTGATAAATCGAATCATAATTTTGGACAAATTCCAAATTTTGGAAAAATCCAATATTCTTCAAATTGTGTCAAAACATGAATTTTGCCGTTTTCGAAAATTACATTATTTTCGCATATTTCAACGTAATATCTTATCAAAATAACCAGAATGAACAAATTCAACTCATATGATAAGTTATAAATCGAATCATAATTTTGACAAATTCCAATTTTTGGAAAAATCCAATATTTATTTAAATTGTGTCAAAACATGAATTTTGCCGTTTTCGAAAATTACATTATTTTGGCATATTTCAACGTAATATCTTATCAAAATAACCAGAATGAACAAATTCAACTCATATGATAAGTAATTAATCAAATCATAATTTTGGACAAATTCCAAATTTTGGAAAAATCCCATTATTCATAAATTATGTCAAAATATGAATTTTGCCGTTTTCGAAAATTACATTATTTTCGCATATTTCAACGTAATATCTTATCAAATTAACCAGAAAATGAACAAATTCAACTCATATGATAAGTAATAAATCAAATCATAAGTTTGACAAATTCCAAATTTTGGAAAAATCCAATATTCATCAAATTGTGTCAAAACATGAATTTTGCCGTTTTCGAATATTACATTATTTTAGCATATTTCAACGTAATATCTTATCAAAATAACAGAATGAACAAATTCAACTCATGCATATGATAAGTTATAAATCGAATCATAAGTTTGGACAAATTCCAATTTTGAAAAATCCCATATTCATCAAATTTGGTCAAAACATGAATTTTGCCGTTTTCGAAAATTACATTATTTTCGCATATTTCAGTAATATCTTATCAAAATAACCAGAATGAACAAATTCAACTCATATGATAAGTTATAAATCCGAATCATTAGTTTGTACAAATTCAATTTTGAAAAATCCAATATTCATTCAAATTGTGTCAAAGAACATGAGATTTTGCCGTTTTCCAGAAAATTACATTATTTTGGTATATTTCAACGTAATATCTTATCAAAATAACCAGAATGAACAATTCAACTCATATGATAAGTAATAAATCAAATCATAAGTTTGGACAAATTCCAATTTTGAAAAATCCCATATTCATCAAATTGTGTCAAACATTAATTATGCCGTTTTCGAAAATTACATTATTTTAGCATATTTCAACGTAATATCTTATCAAAATAACCAGAATGAACAAATTTCAACTCATATGTTAAGTAATAAATCAGAATCATATTTTGACAAATTCCAAATTTTTGGAAAAATCAATATTCATTCAAATTTGGTCAAAACATGAATTTTGCCGTTTTAGAAAAATTATATTATTTTGGCATATTTCAACGTAATATCTTATCAAAATAACCAGAATGAACAAATTCATCTCATATGATAAGTAATAAATCAAATCATAAGTTTGGACAAATTCCAAATTTTTGGAAAAATCCAATATTCATCAAATTGTGTCAAAACATGAATTTTGCCGTTTTCAAATATTACATTATTTTGCATATTTCAACGATAATATCTTATCAAAATAACCAGAATGAACAAATTCAACTCATATGATAAGTAATAAATCAAATCATAAGATTTGGACAAATTCCAAATTTTGGAAAAATCCAATATTATCTAAATTATGGTCAAAACATGAATTTGCTGTTTTCGAAAATTACATTATTTTCGCATATTTCAACGTAATATCTTATCAAAATAACCAGAATGAACAAATTCAACTCATATGATAAGTTATAAATCGAATCATAATTTTGGACAAATCTAAAATTTTTGGAAAAATCATATTTTACTTCAAATTTGTCAAAACATGTTAATTTTTGCCGTTTTCGAAAAATTACATTATTTTGGCATATTTCAACGTAATATCTTATCAAAATAACCAGAATGAACAAATTCAACTCATATGATAAGTAATTAAATCAAATCATAAGTTTGGACAAATTCCAAATTTTGGAAAAATCCATATATTCTTTCAAATTGGTCAAAACATGAATTTTGCCGTTTTCGAAAATTACATTATTTTCGCATATTTCAACGTAATATCTTATCAAAATAACCAGAATGAACAAATTTCAACTCATATGATAAGTATAAATCGAATCATAAGTTTGGACAAATTCCAATTTTTGGAAAAATCCCATATTCATCAAATTTGGTCAAAACATGAATTATGCCGTTTTCGAAAATTACATTATTTTCATATTTCAACGTAATATCTTATCAAAATAACTAGAATGAACAAATTCAACTCATATGATAAGTAATAAATCGAATCATCAGATTTTGGACAAATTCCACCTTTGGAAAAAATCAATATTCTTCATCAAATTTGGTCAAAACATGAATTTTGCCGTTTTCGAAAATTACATTATTTTGGCATATTTCAACGTAATATCTTATCAAAATAACCAGAATGAACAATTCAACTCATATGATAATTTATAGAAATCAAATCATAGTTTGTACAAATTCCAAATTTTGGAAAAAATCCATATTATTCAAATTCGTCAAATTGTCAAAACATGAATTTTGCCGTTTTCCCGAAATTACATTATTTTCGCATATTTCAACGTAATATCTTATCAAAATAACAGAATGAACAAATTTCAACTCATATGATAAGTAATAAATCAAATCATAAGTTTGGACAAATTCAATTTTGGAAAAATCAATATTATCTAAATTTGGTCAAAACTTGGATTTGCCGTTTTAAATATTATATTATTTTAGCATATTTCCAACGTAATATCTTATCAAAATAACCAGAATGAACAAATTCAACTCATATGATAAGTAATAAATCGAATCATAATTTTTTGACAAATTCCAATTTTTGGAAAAATCCAATATTCATTCAAATTTGGTCAAAACATGAATTTTGCCGTTTTCGAAAATTACATTATTTTGGCATATTTCAACGTAATATCTTATCAAAATAACCAGAATGAACAAATTCAACTCATATGATAAGTAATAAATCGAATCATAAGTTTGGACAAATTCCAAATTTTGGAAAAATCCAATATTCTTCAAATTGTGTCAAAACATGAATTTTGCCGTTTTCGAAAATTACATTATTTTCGCATATTTCAACGTAATATCTTATCAAAATAACCAGAATGAACAAATTCAACTCATATGATAAGTAATAAATCAAATCATAAGTTTGGACAAATTCCAATTTTTGGAAAAATCCCATATTCATCAAATTTGGTCAAAACATGAATTTTGCCGTTTTCGAAAATTACATTATTTTCGCATATTTCAACGTAATATCTTATCAAAATAACCAGAATGAACAATTTCAACTCATATGATAATTTATAAATCGAATCATTAGTTTGTACAAATTCCAATTTTTGGAAAAATCCCATATTCATCAAATTTGGTCAAAACATGAATTTTGCCGTTTTCGAAAATTACATTATTTTCGCATATTTCAACGTAATATCTTATCAAAATAACCAGAATGAACAAATTCAACTCATATGATAAGTAATAAATCAAATCATAAGTTTGGACAAATTCCAAATTTTGTAAAAATCCAATATTCGTCAAATTGTGTCAAAACATGAATTTTGCCGTTTTCGAAAATTACATTATTTTGGCATATTTCAACGTAATATCTTATCAAAATAACCAGAATGAACAAATTCAACTCATATGATAAGTAATAAATCAAATCATAAGTTTGGACAAATTCCAATTTTGGAAAAATGGATAATATTCATCAAATTTGGTCAAAACATGAATTTTGTTGCCGTTTTCGAAAATTACATTATTTTCGCATATTTCAACGTAATATCTTATCAAAATTAACCAGAATGAACAAATTCAACTCATATGATAAGTAATAAAATGAATCATAAGTTTGGACAAATTCCAAATTTTGGAAAAATCCAATATTCTTCAAATTGTGTCAAAACATGAATTTTGCCGTTTTCGAAAATTACATTATTTTGGCATATTTCAACGTAATATCTTATCAAAATAACCAGAATGAACAAATTCAACTCATATGATAAGTAATTAATCAAATCATAATTTTGACAAATTCCAATTTTGGAAAAATCAATATTCGTCAAATTGTGTCAAAACATGAATTTTGCCGTTTTCGAAAATTACATTATTTTGGCATATTTCAACGTAATATCTTATCAAAATAACCAGAATGAACAAATTCAACTCATATGATAAGTGATAAATCGAATCATAATTTTGGACAAATTCCAATTTTGGAAAAATCACATATTCATTCAAATTTGGTCAAAACATGAATTTTGCCTTTTTCGAAAATTACATTATTTTCGCATATTTCAACGTAATATCTTATCAAAATAACCAGAATGAACAAATTCAACTCATATGATAAGTAATAAATCAAATCATAATTTTGGACAAATTCCAAATTTTGGAAAAATCCAATATTCTTCAAATTGTGTCAAAACATGAATTTTGCCGTTTTCGAAAATTACATTATTTTCGCATATTTCAACGTAATATCTTATCAAAATAACCAGAATGAACAAATTCAACTCATATGATAAGTTATAAATCGAATCATAATTTTGAACAAATTCCAAATTTTGTAAAAATCCAATATTCGTCAAATTGTGTCAAAACATGAATTTTGCCGTTTTCGAAAATTACATTATTTTCGCATATTTCAACGTAATATCTTATCAAAATAACCAGAATGAACAAATTCAACTCATATGATAAGTAATAAATCAAATCATAAGTTTGGACAAATTCCAATTTTGGAAAAATCCCATATTCATCAAATTTGGTCAAAACATGAATTTTGCCTTTTTCGAAAATTACATTATTTTGGCATATTTCAACGTAATATCTTATCAAAATAACCAGAATGAACAATTTCAACTCATATGATATGTTATAAATCGAATCATAAATTTTGACAAATTCCAATTTTTGGAAAAATCCAATATTATTTAAATTGTGTCAAAACATGAATTTTGCCGTTTTCGAAAATTACATTATTTTGGCATATTTCAACGTAATATCTTATCAAAATAACCAGAATGAACAAATTCAACTCATATGATAAGTAATAAAATCAATCATAAGTTTGGACAAATTCCAATTTTGAAAAATCCAATATTCGTCAAATTGTGTCAAAACATGAATTTTGCCGTTTTCGAAAATTACATTATTTTCGGCATATTTCAACGTAATATCTTATCAAAATTAACCAGAATGAACAAATTCAACTCATATGATAAGTTATAAATCGAATCATAATTTTGACAAATTCCAATTTTGGAAAAATCCAATATTCATTCAAATTGGTCAAAACATGAATTTTGCCGTTTTCGAAAATTACATTATTTTGGCATATTTCAACGTAATATCTTATCAAAATAACCAGAATGAACAAATTCAACTCATATGATAAGTTATAAATCAAATCATAATTTTGGACAAATTCCAATTTTGGAAAAATCCCATATTATTCTTCAAATTTAGTCAAAACATGAATTTTGCCGTTTTCGAAAATTACATTATTTTGGCATATTTCAACGTAATATCTTATCAAAATAACCAGAATGAACAAATTCAACTCATATGATAATTTAATAAATCGAATCATAGTTTGGACAAATTCCAATTTTGGAAAAATCCAATATTCATCAAATTGTGTCAAAACATGAATTTTGCCGTTTTCGAAAATTACATTATTTTCGCATATTTCAACGTAATATCTTATCAAAATAACCAGAATGAACAAATTCAACTCATATGATAAGTTATAAATCGAATCATAATTTTGAACAAATTCCAAATTTTGGAAAAATCCAATATTATTCAAATTGTGTCAAAACATGAATTTTGCCGTTTTCGAAAATTACATTATTTTCGCATATTTCAACGTAATATCTTATCAAAATAACCAGAATGAACAATTTCAACTCATATGATAATTTATAAATCGAATCATTAGTTTGTACAAATTCCAATTTTTGGAAAAATCCCATATTCATCAAATTTGGTCAAAACATGAATTTTGCCGTTTTCGAAAATTACATTATTTTGGCATATTTCAACGTAATATCTTATCAAAATAACCAGAATGAACAAATTCAACTCATATGATAAGTAATAAATCAAATCATAAGTTTGGACAAATTCCAAATTTTGGAAAAATCCAATATTCTTCAAATTGTGTCAAAACATGAATTTTGCCTTTTTCGAAAATTACATTATTTTCGCATATTTCAACGATATATCTTATCAAAATAACCAGAATGAACAATTTCAACTCATATGATATGTTATAAATCGAATCATAAATTTTGACAAATTCCAATTTTTGGAAAAATCCATATTCATCAAATTTGGTCAAAACATGAATTTTGCCGTTTTCGAAAATTACATTATTTTGGCATATTTCAACGTAATATCTTATCAAAATAACCAGAATGAACAAATTCAACTCATATGATAAGTAATTAATCAAATCATAATTTTGGACAAATTCCAATTTTTGGAAAAATCCCATATTCTTCAAATTTGGTCAAAACATGAATTTTGCCGTTTTCGAAAATTACATTATTTTCGCATATTTCAACGTAATATCTTATCAAAATAACCAGAATGAACAAATTCAACTCATATGATAAGTAATAAATCAAATCATAAGTTTGGACAAATTCCAATTTTTGGAAAAATCCCATATTCATCAAATTTGGTCAAAACATGAATTTGCCGTTTTCGAAAATTACATTATTTTCATATTTCAACGTAATATCTTATCAAAATAACCAGAATGAACAAATTCAATCTCATATGATTAAGTTAATAAATCGAATCATAATTTTGACAAATTCCAAATTTTGGAAAAATCCAATATTATTCAAATTGTGTCAAAACATGAATTTTGCCGTTTTCGAAAATTACATTATTTTCGCATATTTCAACGTAATATCTTATCAAAATAACCAGAATGAACAAATTCAACTCATATGATAAGTAATAAATCAAATCATAAGTTTGACAAATTCCAATTTTGGAAAAATCCAATATTCATCAAATTGTGTCAAAACATGAATTTTGCCGTTTTCGAAAATTACATTATTTTCGCATATTTCAACGTAATATCTTATCAAAATAAACTTAGAATGAACAAATTCAACTCATATGATAAGTTAATAAAATCGAATCATAGTTTGGATCGAATTTCCAAATTTTTAAAAAATCAATATCTATTCAAATTTGGTGTCAAAACATGAATTTTGCCGTTTTCGAAAATTACATTATTTTAGCATATTTCAACGTAATATATCAAAATAACCAGAATGAACAAATTCTAACAAACTCATATGATAAGTAATTAAATCAAATCATAATTTTGGACAAATTCCAAATTTTTGAAAAATCCAATATTCATTCAAATTGTGTCAAAACATGAATTTTGCCGTTTTCGAAAATTACATTATTTTGGCATATTTCAACGTAATATCTTATCAAAATAACCAGAATGAACAAATTCAACTCATATCATAAGTGATAAAATGAATCATAATTTTCGACAAATTCCAAATTTTGGAAAAATCCAATATTCTTCAAATTGTGTCAAAACATGAATTTTGCCGTTTTCGAAAATTACATTATTTTCGCATATTTCAACGTAATATCTTATCAAAATAACCAGAATGAACAAATTCAACTCATATGATAAGTAATAAATCGAATCATAAGTTTGGACAAATTTAATTTTGAAAAAATAATATTCTTCAAATTTGGTCAAAACATGAATTTTGCCGTTTTCGAAAATTACATTATTTTGCATATTTCAACGTAATATCTTATCAAAATAACCAGAATGAACAAATTCAACTCATATGATAAGTAATTAATCAAATCATAAGTTTGTACAAATTCCAAATTTTGGAAAAATCAATATTCATCAAATTGTGTCAAAACATGAATTTTGCCGTTTTCTAAAATTATATTATTTTGCATATTTCAACGTAATATCTTATCAAAATAACCAGAATGAACAAATTCAACTCATATGATAAGTAATAAATCGAATCATAAGTTTGGACAAATTCCAAATTTTGGAAAAATCAATATTCATCAAATTTAGTCAAACATGAATTATGCCGTTTTCAGAATATTATATTATTTTTAGCATATTTCAACGTAATATCTTATCAAAATAACCAGAATGAACAAATTCAACTCATATGATAAGTTATAAATCAAGATCATAATTTGAATAAATTCCAATTTTGGAAAAATCCTAATATTCTTCAAATTGTGTCAAAACATGAATTTTGCCGTTTTCGAAAATTACATTATTTTCGCATATTTCAACGTAATATCTTATCAAAATAACCAGAATGAACAAATTCAACTCATGATAAGTAATAAAACGAAATCATAATTTTGGACAAATTCCAAATTTGGGATAATTGTAAATATTCGCCCCATCAAATTGTGTCAAAACACATAATTATGCCGTTTTCGAAAATTACATTATTTTCGCATATTTCAATGTAATATCTTATCAAAATTAATAGAATGAACAAATTCAACTCATATCATAAGTATAAATCGAATCATAGTTTGGACAAATTCCAATTTTGGAAAAATCCAATATTCATCAAATTTGGTCAAAACATGAATTTTGCCGTTTTCTGAAAATTACATTATTTTGGCATATTTCAACGTAATATCTTATCAAAATAACCAGAATGAACAAATTCAACTGCATATGATAAGTAATAAATCAAATCATAAGTTTGGACAAATTCCAAATTTCGGAAAAATCCTAATATTCATCAAATTTGGTCAAAACATGAATTTTGCCGTTTTCGAAAATTACATTATTTTCGCATATTTCAACGTAATATCTTATCAAAATAACCAGAATGAACAATTCAACTCATATGATAAGTTATAAATCGAATCATAATTTGACAAATTCAATTTTGGAAAAATCCAATATTATTCAAATTGTGTCAAAACATGAATTTTGCCGTTTTCCGAAAATTACATTATTTTGGCATATTTCAACGTAATATCTTATCAAAATAACCAGAATGAACAAATTCAACTCATATGATAATAAATCAAATCATAAGTTTGGATAAATTCCAATTTTGAAAATCCCCATATTCTTCAAATTAAAGCAAACATGAATTTTGCCGTTTTCGAAAATTACATTATTTTCGCATATTTCAACGTAATATCTTATCAAATAACTAGAATGAACAAATTCAACTCATATGATAAGTAATAAATCAAATCATAAGTTTGGACAAATTCCAATTTTGGAAAAATCATATTCATCAAATTGTGGTCAAAACATGAATTTTGCCGTTTTCGAAAATTACATTATTTTAGCATATTTCAACGTAATATCTTATCAAAATAACCAGAATGAACAAATTCAACTCATATGATTATAATAAACGAAGTAAGTAAATCGTAAATCATAATTTTGGACAAATTCCAAATTTTTGGAAAAATCTAATATTCTTCAAATTTGGTCAAAACATGAATTTTGCCGTTTTCGAAATTACATTATTTTCGCATATTTCAACGTAATATCTTATCAAAATAACCAGAATGAACAAATTCAACTCATATCATAAGTGATAAATGAATCATAAGTTAATAATTTGATGAATTCGAATTTTTAGAAAATTCCAATATTCTTCAAATCGTTATTGTCAAAACATGAATTTTGCCGTTTTCGAAAATTACATTATTTTCGCATATTTCAACGTAATATCTTATCAAAATTACCAATGAATAAATTCAACTCTATATGATAAGATAATTAAATCGAATCATCAGTTTGGACAAATTCCAAATTTTGGAAAAAATCCAATATTCATCAAATTTGGTCAAAACATGAATTTTGCCGTTTTCGAAAATTACATTATTTTGCATATTTCAACGTAATATCTTATCCAAAATAACAGAATGAACAAATTCAACTCATATGATAAGTAATAAATCAATCATAAGTTTGACAAATTCCAATTTAAAAAAAATCCAATATTCTTCAAATTTGTGCCAAAACATGAATTTTGCCGTTTTCGAAAATTATATTATTTTAGGCATATTTCAACGTAATATCTTATCAAAATAACCAGAATGAACAAATTCATCTCTATATGATAAGTTATAAATCAAATCATATGGTTTTGAACAAATTCCAAATTTTGGAAAAATCAATATTTTCAAATTGTGTCAAACATGAATTTTGCTGTTTTCGAAAAATTACATTATTTTGGCATATTTCAACGATATGGCCATCTTATCAAAATAATCAGAATGAACAAATTCAACTCATATGATAAGAATATAAATCAAATCATAAGTTTGGATAAATTCCAAATTTTGAAAAATCCAATATTCAAATTGTGTCAAAACATGAATTGTGCATTTTCTGAAAATTACATTATTTTCTGTATATTTCAACGTAATATCTTATCAAATTAACCAGAATGAATAAATTCAACTCATATGATAAGTAATAAATCAATCATAAGTTTGGACAAATTCCAAATTTTTGGAAAAATCTATATTACTTCAAATTGTGTCAAAACATGAATTTTGCCGTTTTGAAAATTGCATTATTTTTGGCATATTTCAACGTAATATCTTATCAAAATTGAATAAATAAATTCTAACTCATGATAAGTAATAAATCAAATCATAAGTTTGGACAAATTCAATTTTGGAAAAATCATATTCATCAAATTTGGTCAAAACATGAATTATGCCGTTTTCGAAAATTACATTATTTTCGCATATTTCAACTGTAATATCTTATCAAATAATCCAGAATGAAATAATTCAACTCATATCATAAGTATAATCGAATCATAAGTTTGGACAAATTCCAATTTTTGAAAAATCCCATATTCTCAAATTTAAAACATGAATTATGCCGTTTTCGAAAATTACATTATTTTCGCATATTTCAACGTAATATCTTATCAAAATAACCAGAATGAACAAATTCAACTCATATGTTAAGTAATAAATCGAATCATCAGTTTGGACAAATTCAATTTTCAGAAAAAATCAATATTCCATCAAATTTGTGTCAAAACATGAATTTTGCCGTTTTTTGAATATTACATTATTTTAGCATATTTCAACGTAATATCTTATCAAAATAACCAGAATGAACAAATTCATCTCATATGATGTTATAAAATCAAATCATAATTTTGAACAAATTCCAAATTTTTGGAAAATCCAATATTATTCAAATTAATAAAACATGAATTTTGCCGTTTTCGAAAATTACATTATTTTCGCATATTTCAACGTAATATCTTATCAAAATAACCAGAATAAACAATTCAACTCATATGATAAGTAATAAATCAAATCATAAGTTTGGACAAATTCAATTTTGGAAAAAACTAATATTCTTCAAATTTGGTCAAAACATGAATTTTGCCTTTTCGAAATATTATATTATTTTAGCATATTTCAAAGATAATATCTTATCAAAATAACCAGAATGAACAAATTCAAATCTCATATATAAGTAATAAATCGAATCATAATTTTGGACGAATTCCACCCTTTTAGAAAAAATCAATATTCTTCAAATTGTGTCAAAACATGAATTTTGCCGTTGAAAATTACATTATTTTCTGCATATTTCAATAATATCTTATCAAAATTAACCAGAATGAACAAATTCTAACTCATATGTTAAGTAATAAATCGAATCATCAGATTTTGGACAAATCAAATTTTTGAAAAATCAATATTCTTCAAATTTGGTCAAAACATGAATTATGCTGTTTTCGAAAATTACATTATTTTCGCATATTTCAACGTAATATCTTATCAAATAACCAGAATGAACAAATTTCAACTCATATGATAAGTTATAAATCGAATCATAATTTAGGACAAATTCAATTTTGAAAAATCCAATATTCATCAAATTGTGTCAAACATGAATTTGCCGTTTTTTGAAAATTATATTATTTTAGCATATTTCAACGTAATATCTTATCAAAATTAACCAGAATGAACAAATTCAACTCATATGATAAGTTATAAATCAAATCATAAGTTTGACAATTCCAATTTTGAAAAATCCATATTCATCAAATTTGGTCAAAACATGAATTATGCCGTTTTCGAAAATTACATTATTTTCGCATATTTCAACGTAATATCTTATCAAAATAACCAGAATGAACAATTTCAACTCATATGATAAGTAATAAATCGAATCATAATTTGGACAAATTCCAAATTTTGGAAAAATCCATATTCTTCAAATTTGGTCAAAACATGAATTTTGCCGTTTTCGAATATTATATTATTTTAGCATATTTCAACGTAATATCTTATCAAAATAACCAGAATGAACAAATTCATCTCATATGATAAGTAATAAATCGAATCATAAGTTTGGATAATGAATTCCAAATTTGAAAACTAATATTCTTCAAATTGTGTCAAACATGAATTTTTAGCCGTTTTCGAAAAATTACATTATTTTCGCATATTTCAACGTAATATCTTATCAAAATAACCAGAATAATGAAATTCAACTCATATGATAAGTAATAAATCAAATCATAAGTTTGGACAAATTCCAATTTTTGGAAAAATCCAATATTCATCAAATTGTGTCAAAACATGAATTATGCCGTTTTCGAATATTATATTATTTTCATATTTCAATGTAATATCTTATCAAATAACCAGAATGAACAAATTCATCTCATATGATAAGTATAAATCGAATCATAATTTGACAAATTCCAAATTTTGAAAAATCAATATTATCAAATTGTGTCAAAACATGAATTTTAAGCCGTTTTCGAAAATTACATTATTTTGGCATATTTCAACGTAATATCTTATCAAAATAACCAGAATGAACAAATTCAACTCATATGATAAGTAATTAAATCAAATCATAAGTTTGGACAAATTCAATTTTGAAAAATCCCATATTCTTCAAATTTGGTCAAAACATGAATTTGTGCCGTTTTAAATATTATATTATTTTAGCATATTTCAACGTAATATCTTATCAAAATAACCAGAATGGAACAAATTTCAACTCATATGATAAGTTATAAATCGAATCATTAGTTTGTACAAATTCCAAATTTTGGAAAAATCCAATATTCATCAAATTTGGTCAAAACATGAATTTTGCCATGTTTTTAGAATATTATATTATTTTGGCATATTTCAACGTAATATCTTATCAAAATAACCAGAATGAATAAATTCAACTCATATGATAAGTAATAAATCAAATCATAAGTTTGGACAAATTCCAAATTTTGGAAAAATCCAATATTCATTCAAATTTAATGTCAAAACATGAATTTAGCCGTTTTCGAAAATTACATTATTTTCGCATATTTCAACGTAATATCTTATCAAAATAACCAGAATGAACAAATTCAACTCATATGATAAGTAATAAATCCAAATCATAGTTTGGAAATTCCAATTTTGAAAAATCCCATATTCTTCAAATTTGGTCAAAACATGAATTATGCCGTTTTCGAAAATTACATTATTTTCGCATATTTCAACGTAATATCTTATCAAAATAACCAGAATGAACAAATTTCAACTCATATGATAAGTATAAATCAAATCATAAGTTTGGACAAATTCCAATTTTGGAAAAATCCAATATTCATCAAATGGTCAAAAACATGAATTTTGCTTTTTGAAAATTACATTATTTTGGCATATTTCAACGTAATATCTTATCAAAATAACCAGAATGAACAAATTCAACTCATATGATAAGTAATAAATCAAATCATAAGTTTGGACAAATTCCAAATTTTGGAAAATCCAATATTCATCAAATTTGGTCAAACATGAATTTTGCCGTTTTCGAAAATTACATTATTTTCGCATATTTCAACGTAATATCTTATCAAAATAACTAGAATGAAATAATTTCAACTCATATGATAAGTTATAAATCGAATCATAATTTTGACAAATTCCAATTTTTGGAAAAATCCAATATTCTTCAAATTGTCAAAACATGAATTTCTGTTTTTTGAAAATTTTCATTATTATTTTGGCATATATTTCAACGTAATATCTTATCAAAATAATCAGAATGAACAAATTCAACTCATATGATAAGTATAAATCAAATCATAAGTTTGGACAAATTCCAAATTTTGGAAAATCCTATATTCATCAAATTTGGTCAAAACATGAATTTTGCTGTTTTCGAAAAATTACATTATTTTCGCATATTTCAACGTAATATCTTATCAAAATAACTAGAATGAACAAATTTCAACTCATATGATAAGTTATAAATCGAATCATAATTGACAAATTCCAATTTTGGAAAAAATCCAATATTACTTCAAATTGTGTCAAAACATGAATTTTGCCGTTTTCGAAAATTACATTATTTTGGCATATTTCAACGTAATATCTTATCAAAATAACCAGAATGAACAAATTCAACTCATATGATAAGTAATAAATCAAATCATAAGTTTGGACAAATTCCAATTTTGGAAAAATCCCATATTCATCAAATTTGGTCAAAACATGAATTATGCCGTTTTCGAAAATTACATTATTTTCGCATATTTCAACGATATATCTTATCAAATTAATCAGAATGAACAAATTCAACTCATATCATAAGTGATAAAATGAATCATAATTTTCGACAAATTCCAAATTTTGGAAAAATCCAATATTCTTCAAATTGTGTCAAACATGTATTTTGCCAGTTTTCGAAAATTACATTATTTTCGCATATTTCAAACTAATATCATCAAAATAACCAGAATGAACAAATTCAACTCATATGATAAGTAATAAATCAATCATAATTTTGGAACAAATTCAAATTTTTGAAAAATCCAATATTCTTCAAATTTGGTCAAACATGAATTTTGTTTTGAAAATTACATTATTTTGAGCATATTTCAACGTAATATCTTATCAAAATAACCAGAATGAACAAATTCAACTCATAAATGATAGTAATAAATCAATCATAAGTTTGGACAAATTCCACAATTTTCAATTAAAATTCTTTGCTGAATATTCATCAAATTGTGCCAAAACATAATTTCCAGCATACTAATAGAAAGTAAACAAATCAAATAAATCAGTTGATTATTTATTAATGTTCTATTGATAAAACATAATTTTATATTCTTTAAATACTATATTATCAAAATTAACCAGAATGAACAAATTCATCTCATGTATATGATAAGTAATAAATCAAATCATAAGTTTGGACAAATTCCAATTTTTGAAAAATCCAATATTTTCATTCAAATTCTGGTCAAAAACATGAATTTTGCCGTTTTCGAAAATTACATTATTTTGGCATATTTCAACGTAATATCTTATCAAAATAACCAGAATGAACAAATTCAACTCATATGATAAGTAATTAATCAAATCATAATTTTGGACAAATTCCAATTTTTGGAAAAATCCCATATTCTTCAAATTTGGTCAAAACATGAATTTTGCCGTTTTAGAATATTATATTATTTTAGCATATTTCAACGTAATATCTTATCAAAATAACCAGAATGAACAAATTCATCTCATATGATAAGTTATAAATCGAATCATAATTTTGAACAAATTCCAAATGTTGGAAAAATCCAATATTATTCAAATTGTGTCAAAACTTGAATTTTGCCGTTTTCGAAAATTACATTATTTTGGCATATTTCAACGTAATATCTTATCAAAATAACCAGAATGAACAAATTCAACTCATATGATAAGTAATAAATCAAATCATAAGTTTGGACAAATTCCAATTTCGAAAAATCCCTAAATATCCATATCAAATTTGGTCAAAACATGAATTTTGCCGTTTTCGAAAATTACATTATTCGCATATTTCAACGTAATATCTTATCAAATTAACCAGAATGAACAAATTCAACTCATATATAATAATTATAAAAATCAGATCATTAGTTTGTAAATTCCAATTTTTGGAAAAATCAATATTCATCAAATTGTGTCAAAACATGAATTTTGCCGTTTTCGAAAATTACATTATTTTGGCATATTTCAATGTAATATCTTATCAAAATAACCAGAATGAACAAATTCAACTCATATGATAAGTAATAAATCAAATCATAAGTTTGGACAAATTCCAAATTTTGGAAAAATCCAATATTCATCAAATTTGGTCAAACATGAATTTTGCCGTTTTCGAAAAATTACATTATTTTGCATATTTCAACGTAATATCTTATCAAAATAACCAGAATGAACAAATTCAACTCATATGATAAGTTATAAATCGAATCATAAGAAGTTTGGACAAATTCAAATTTTGGAAAAATCCAATATTCATCAAATTTGGTCAAAACATGAATTTTGCGTTTTCGAAAATTACATTATTTTCGCATATTTCAACGTAATATCTTATCAAAATAACCAGAATGAACAAATTCAACTCATATGATAAGTTATAAATCGAATCATAATTTTGAACAAATTCCAAATTTTGGAAAAATCCAATATTATTCAAATTGTGTCAAAACATGAATTTTGCCGTTTTCGAAAATTACATTATTTTGGCATATTTCAACGTAATATCTTATCAAAATAACCAGAATGAACAAATTCAACTCATATGATAAGTAATTAATCAAATCATAATTTGGACAAATTCCAATTTTGGAAAAATAATATTCATCAAATTTGGTCAAAACATGAATTTTGCCGTTTTCGAATATTATATTATTTTAGCATATTTCAACGTAATATCTTATCAAAATAACCAGAATGAACAAATTCTATCTCATATGATAAGTTATAAATCAAATCATAATTTGGACAAATTCCAATTTTGGAAAAATCCCATATTCGTCAAATTGTGTCAAAACATGAATTTTGCCGTTTTTCGAAAATTACATTATTTTGGCATATTTCAACGTAATATCTTATCAAAATAACCAGAATGAACAAATTCAACTCATAGTAATAAATCAAATCATAAGTTTGGACAAATTCCAAATTTTGTAAAAATCCAATATTCATCAAATTTGGTAAAAACATGAATTTGCCGTTTTGAAAATTACATTATTTTGGCATATTTCAACGTAATATCTTATCAAAATAACCAGAATGAACAAATTTCAACTCATATGATAAGTTATAAATCGAATCATAATTTTGACAAATTCCAATTTTTGGAAAAAATCCAATATTTCCGTCAAATTGTGTCAAACATGAATTTTGCCGTTTTCGAAATTACATTATTTTGGCATATTTCAACGTAATATCTTATCAAAATAACCAGAATGAACAAATTCAACTCATATGATAAGTTATAAATCGAATCATAACTTTGACAAATTCCAATTTTGTGAAAATCCAATATTCATTCAAATTGTGTCAAAACATGAATTTTGCCGTTTTCGAAAATTACATTATTTTGGCATATTTCAACGTAATATCTTATCAAAATAACCAGAATGAACAAATTCAACTCATATGATAAGTAATAAATCGAATCATAAGTTTGGACAAATTCCAATTTTGGAAAATCCAATATTCATTTAAATTTGGTCAAAACATGAATTTTGCCGTTTTCGAAAATTACATTATTTTCGCATATTTCAACGATATATCAAAATTAACCAGAGATTGAACAAATTCAACTCATATGATAAGTAATAAATCAAATCATAAGTTTGGACAAATTCAATTTTGGAAAAATCCAATATTCATCAAATTTGTCAAACATGAATTATGCCAGTTTTCGAAAATTACATTATTTTCGCATATTTCAACGTAATATCTTATCAAAATAGCAGAATGAACAAATTCAACTCATATGATAAGTAATAAATCAAATCATAATTTTGGACAAATTCCAAATTTTTAAAAATCCAATATTCTTCAAATTGTGTCAAAACATGAATTTTGCCGTTTTCGAAAAATTACATTATTTTGGCATATTTCAATGTAATATCTTATCAAAATAACCTTAGAATGAACAAATTTAACTCATATGATAAGTAATAAATCAAATCATAATTTTGGACAAATTCCAAATTTTGGAAAAATCAATATTCATCAAATTTGTCAAAACATGAATTTTACCGTTTTCGAAAATTACATTATTTTCGCATATTTCAACGTAATATCTTATCAAAATAACTAGAATGAAATAATTCAACTCATATGATAAGTAATAAATCAATCATGATTTGGATACAAATTCCAATTTTTTTGGAAAAATCATATTATCAAATTTAATGTCAAAACATGAATTTTGCCGTTTTCGAAAATTACATTATTTTGCATATTTCAACGTAATATCTTATCAAAATAACCAGAATGAACAATTCAACTCATATGATTAAGTAATAAATCAAATCATAGTTTGGACAAATTCAATTTTGAAAAATCCCATATTCATCAAATTTGGTCAAAACATGAATTTTGCCTTTTCGAAAATTACATTATTTTCGCATATTTCAACGTAATATCTTATCAAAATAACCAGAATGAACAAATTCAACTCATATGATAAGTAATAAATCGAGATCATAATTTTGAACAAATTCCAAATTTTTGGAAAATCCAATATTATTCAAATTTAATGTCAAAACATGAATTTTGCCGTTTTCGAAAATTACATTATTTTGGCATATTTCAACGTAATATCTTATCAAAATAACCAGAATGAACAATTTCAATCTCATATGATAAGTAATAAATCGAATCATAAGTTTGAACAAATTCCAAATTTTGGAAAAATCCAATATTCATTCAAATTGTTAAAACATGAATTTTGCCGTTTTCGAAAAATTACATTATTTTGGCATATTTCAACGTAATATCTTATCAAAATAACCAGAATGAACAAATTCAACTCATATGATAAGTAATTAAATCGAATCATTAGTTTGTACAAATTCCAAATTTTGGAAAAATCAATATTCTCAAATTATGTCAAAACATGAATTTTGCTGTTTTCGAATTATATTATTTTGGCATATTTCAACGTAATATCTTATCAAAATAACCAGAATGAACAATTTCAACTCATATGATAAGTTATAAATCAAATCACTAAGATTTTGGACAAATTCCAAATTTTGGAAAAAATCCAATATTATTCAAATTGTGTCAATACATGAATTTTGCCGTTTTCGAAAATTACATTATTTTCGCATATTTCAACGTAATATCTTATCAAAATAACCAGAATGAACAAATTCAACTCATATGATAAGTAATAAATCAAATCATAAGTTTGGACAAATTCCAATTTTGGAAAAATCCCATATTCTTCAAATTTGGTTCAAAACATGAATTTTGCTGTTTTCGAAAATTACATTATTTTGGCATATTTCAACGTAATATCTTATCAAAATAACAGAATGAAATAATTTCAACTCATATGATATATTATAAATCGAATCATAAGTTTGGACAAATTCCAAATTTTGGAAAAAACTCAATATTCAATCAAATTGTGTCAATACATGAATTTTGCCGTTTTCGAAAATTACATTATTTTCGCATATTTCAACGTAATATCTTATCAAAATAACCAGAATGAACAAATTCAACTCATATGATAAGTAATAAATCAAATCATAAGTTTGGACAAATTCCAAATTTTGGAAAAATCCAATATTCTTCAAATTGTCAAAACATGAATTTTGCCGTTTTCGAATATTACATTATTTTGGCATATTTCAACGTAATATCTTATCAAAATAACCAGAATGAACAAATTCAACTCATATATATAAGTTATAAATCGAATCATAATTTGGACAAATTCAATTTTGGAAAAATCCATATTCTTCAAATTTGGTCAAAACATGAATTTTGCCGTTTTCCGAAAATTACATTATTTTGGCATATTTCAACGTATTATCTTATCAAAATAACCAGAATGAACAAATTCAACTCATATGATAAGTTATAAATCGAATCATAAGTTTGAACAAATTCCAAATTTTTGAAAAATCCAATATTCTTCAAATTGTGTCCAAAACATGAATTTTGCCGTTTTCGAAAATTACATTATTTTGCATATTTCAACGTAATATCTTATCAAAATAACCAGAATGAACAAATTCATCTCATATGATAAGTATAAATGAATCATAAGTTTGGACAAATTCCAAATTTTGGAAAAATCAATATTCTTCAAATTGTGTCAAAACATGAATTTTGCCGTTTCGAAAATTACATTATTTTGGCATATTTCAACGTAATATCTTATCAAAATAACCAGAATGAACAAATTCAACTCATATGATAAGTTATAATCAATCATAATTTTGGACAAATTCAAATTTTGGAAAATCCAATATTCGTCAAATTGTGTCAAAACATGAATTTTGCCGTTTTCGAAAATTACATTATTTTGGCATATTTCAACGTAATATCTTATCAAAATAACCAGAATGAACAAATTCAACTCATATGATAAGTAATAAATCAAATCATAAGTTTGGACAAATTCCAAATTTTGTAAAAATCCAATATTCGTCAAATTGTGTCAAAACATGAATTTTGCCGTTTTCGAAAATTACATTATTTTCGCATATTTCAAAGATATATCAAATTAACCAGAATTAACAAATTCATCTCATATGATAAGTAATAAATCAAATCATAAGTTTGGACAAATTCCAATTTTTGGAAAAATCCCATATTCATCAAATTTGGTCAAAACATGAATTTTGCCGTTTTCGAATATTACATTATTTTGGCATATTTCAACGTAATATCTTATCAAAATAACAGAATGAACAAATTCAACTCATATGATAAGTAATAAATCAAATCATAAGTTTGGACAAATTCCAAATTTTGGAAAAATCATATTCATCAAATTTGTCAAACATGAATTTTGCATTTTCAAAATATATTATTTTAGCATATTTCAACGTAATATCTTATCAAAATAACCAGAATGAACAAATTTCAACTCCATATGATAAGTTATAAATCGAATCATTAGTTTGTACAAATTCCAAATTTTAGGAAAATCAATATTCATCAAATTTGTGTCAAACATGAATTTTGCCGTTTTCGAAAATTACATTATTTTCGCATATTTCAACGTAATATCTTATCAAAATAACCAGAATGAACAAATTCAACTCATATGATAAGTAATAAATCAAATCATAAGTTTGACAAATTCCAATTTTGGAAAAATCATATTCATCAAATTTGGTCAAACATGAATTTTGCCGTTTTTCGAAAATTACATTATTTTCGCATATTTCAACGTAATATCTTATCAAAATAACCAGAATGAACAATTTCAACTCATATGATTAAGTTATAAATCGAATCATAATTTTGGAACAAATTCCAAATTTTGAGAAAATACCAATATTATTCAAATTGTGTCAAAACATGAATTTTGCCGTTTTCGAAAATTACATTATTTTGCATATTTCAACGTAATATTTATCAAAAATAACCAGAATGAACAAATTCAACTCATATGATAAGTAATTAATCAAATCATAATTTTGGACAAATTCCAATTTTTGGAAAAATCCCATATTCTTCAAATTTGGTCAAAACATGAATTTTGCCGTTTTAGAATATTATATTATTTTAGCATATTTCAACGTAATATCTTATCAAAATAACCAGAATGAACAAATTCATCTCATATGATAAGTAATTAATCAAATCATAATTTTGGACAAATTCCAAATTTTGGAATAATCCAATATTCTTAAAATTGTGTCAAAACATGAATTTTGCCGTTTTCGAAAATTACATTATTTTCGCATATTTCAATGTAATATCTTATCAAAATTACCAGAATGAACAAATTCAACTCATATGTTAAGTATAAAATCAAATCATAAGTTTGGACAAATTCCAATTTTTTGAAAAATCCCATATTCATCAAATTTGGTCAAAACATGAATTATGCCGTTTTCGAAAATTACATTATTTTCGCATATTTCAACGATATATCTTATCAAATTAACCAGAATGAACAAATTCAACGCATATGTTAAGTAATAAATCGAATAATCAGATTGGACAAATTCCAAATCTCGGAAAAATCCAATATTCTTCAAATTTGGTCAAAACATGAACTTTGCCGTTTTCGAATATTATATTATTTTAGCATATTTCAACGTAATATCTTATCAAAATAACCAGAATGAACAAATTCATCTCATATGATAAGTTATAAATCAAATCATAATTTGGACAAATTCCAAATTTTTGGAAAAATCAATATTATAAATTGTGTCAAAACATGAATTTTGCCGTTTTCGAAAATTACATTATTTTGGCATATTTCAACGTAATATCTTATCAAAATAACCAGAATGAACAAATTCAACTCATATGATAAGTAATTAATCAAATCATAATTTTGGACAAATTCCAATTTTGGAAAATCCATATTCTTCAAATTTGGTCAAAACATGAATTTTGCCGTTTTCGAAAATTACATTATTTTGGCATATTTCAACGTAATATCTTATCAAAATAACCAGAATGAACAATTTCAACTCATATGATAAGTTATAAATCGAATCATAAGTTTGACAAATTCCAATTTTTGAAAAATCAATATTATTCAAATTGTGTCAAAACATGAATTTTGCCGTTTTCGAAAATTACATTATTTTGCATATTCAACGTAATATCTTATCAAAATAACCAGAATGAACAAATTCAACTCATATGATAATTATAAATCGAATCATTAGTTTGTACAAATTCCAATTTTTGGAAAAATCCCATATTCTTCAAATTTGGTCAAAACATGAATTTTGCCTTTTTCGAAAATTACATTATTTTGGCATATTTCAACGTAATATCTTATCAAAATAACCAGAATGAACAATTTCAACTCATATGATAATTTATAAATCGAATCATTAGTTTGTACAAATTCCAAATTTTGGAAAAATCCCATATTCATCAAATTTGGTCAAAACATGAATTTTGCCGTTTTCGAATATTATATTATTTTAGCATATTTCAACGTAATATCTTATCAAAATAACCAGAATGAACAAATTCATCTCATATGGATAAGTAATAAATCGAATCATAATTGGATAAATTCCAATTCTTGGAAAAAATCCATATTCTTCAAATTGGTCAAACATGAATTTTGCCGTTTTCGAAAATTACATTATTTTGGCATATTTCAACGTATCTTATCAAAATAACCTAAATGAACAAATTCAACTCATATGAGGCGTTATAAAATCAAATCATAATTTGTACAGAATTCCAAATTTTTGGAAAATCCATATTCATCAAATTTGGTCAAAACATGAATTATGCTGTTTTCGAAAATTACATTATTCGCATATTTCAACGTAATATCTTATCAAAATAACCAGAATGAACAAATTCAACTCATATGATAAGTATGATAATCAGAATCATAATTTTCGACAAATCAAATTTTTGAAAAATCCAATATTCTTCAAATTGTGTCAAAACATGAATTTTGCCGTTTTTCGAAATATTACATTATTTTAGCATATTTCAACGTAATATCTTATCAAAATAACTAGAATGAACAATTTCAACTCATATGATAATTTATAAATCGAATCATAATTTTGACAAATTCCAATTTTTGGAAAAATCCAATATTATCAAATTGTGTCAAAACATGAATTTTGCCGTTCGAAAATTACATTATTTTGGCATATTTCAACGTAATATCTTATCAAATAACCAGAATGAACAATTCAACTCATATGATAAGTAATTAAATCAAATCATATTTTAGACAAATTCCAAATTTTGGAAAATCCAATATTCTTCAAATTGTGTCAAAACATGAATTTTGCCGTTTTCGAAAATTACATTGTTTTGGCATATTTCAACGTAATATCTTATCAAAATAACCAGAATGAACAAATTCAACTCATATGATAAGTTATAAATCGAATCATAAGTTTGTACAAATTCCAAATTTTGGAAAATCCATATTCATTCAAATTGTCAAAACATGAATTTTGCCGTTTTCGAAAATTACATTATTTTCGCATATTTCAACGTAATATCTTATCAAAATAACCAGAATGAACAAATTCAACTCATATGATATGTTATAAAATCAAATCATAATTTTGGACAAATTCCAATTTTGGAAAAATCCAATATTCTTCAAATTGTGTCAAAACATGAATTTTGCCGTTTTCGAAAATTACATTATTTTGGCATATTTCAACGTAATATCTTATCAAAATAACCAGAATGAACAAATTCAACTCATATGATAAGTAATAAATCAAATCATAAGTTTGGACAAATTCAATTTTGAAAAATCCCATATTCATCAAATTTGTCAAAACATGAATTTTGCCGTTTTCGAAAATACATTATTTTCGCATATTTCAACGTAATATCTTATCAAATTAACCAGAATGAACAAATTCAACTCATATGATAAGTAATAAATCAAATCATAATTTGGACAAATTCCAAATTAAAAAATCCAATATTCGTCAAATTGTGTCAAAACATGAATTTTGCTCTTTCGAAAAATTACATTATTTTGGCATATTTCAATGTAATATCTTATCAAAATAACCAGAATGAACAAATTCAACTCATATGATATGATAAATCGAATCATAATTTTGACAAATCTCCAATTTTTGAAAAATCCCATATTCATCAAATTTGGTCAAAACATGAATTTTGCCGTTTTCGAAAATTACATTATTTTCGCATATTTCAATGTAATATCTTATCAAAATAACCAGAATGAACAATTCAACTCATATGATAAGTATAAATCAAATCATAATTTGACAAATTCCAAATTTTGGAAAAATCCAATATTATCAAATTGTGTCAAAACATGAATTTTGCCGTTTTCGAAAATTACATTATTTTGGCATATTTCAACGTAATATCTTATCAAAATAACCAGAATGAACAAATTCAACTCATATGATAAGTTTATAAAGAATCATAATTTTGGACAAATTCAAATTTTGGAAAAATCCAATATTCTTCAAATTGTGTCAAAACATGAATTTTGCTGTTTTCGAAAATTACATTATTTTCGCATATTTCAACGTAATATCTTATCAAAATAACCAGAATGAACAAATTCAACTCATATGATATAAGTTATAAATCGAATCATAATTTTGAACAAATTCCAATTTTGAAAAATCCAATATTCGTCAAATTGTGTCAAAACATAATTTTGCCGTTTTCGAAAATTACATTATTTTGGCATATTTCAACGTAATATCTTATCAAAATAACCAGAATGAACAATTCAACTCATATGATAAGTTATAAATCGAATCATAATTTTGACAAATTCAATTTTGGAAAAATCCCATATTTCAAAATTTGGTCAAAACATGAATTAGCCGTTTTCGAAAATTACATTATTTTCGCATATTTCAACGTAATATCTTATCAAAATAACCAGAATGAACAAATTCAACTCATATGATAAGTATAAATCGAATCATAATTTTGACAAATTCCAAATTTTTAGAAAAATCCAATATTCATCAAATTTGTGTCAAAACATGAATTTTGCCGTTTTCGAAAATTACATTATTTTGGCATATTTCAACGTAATATCTTATCAAAATAACCAGAATGAACAAATTCAACTCATATGATAAGTTATAAATCAAATCATAATTTTGGACAAATTCAAATTTTGGAAAAATCCAATATTCATCAAATTTGTGTCAAAACATGAATTATGCCGTTTTCGAAAATTACATTATTTTCGCATATTTCAATGTAATATCTTATCAAAATTACCAGAATGAACAAATTCAACTCATATGTTAAGTAATAAATCGAATCATCAGATTGGACAAATTCCAAATTTCGGAAAAATCCAATATTCTTCAAATTTGGTCAAAACATGAATTTTGCCTTTTTCGAAAATTACATTATTTTGGCATATTTCAACGTAATATCTTATCAAAATAACCAGAATGAACAAATTCAACTCATATGATAAGTAATAAATCAAATCATAATTTGGACAAATTCCAAATTTTGGAAAAATCCAATATTCTTCAAATTTGGTCAAAACATGAATTTTGCCGTTTTTCGAAAATTACATTATTTTCGCATATTTCAACGTAATATCTTATCAAAATAACCAGAATGAACAAATTCAACTCATATGATAAGTATAAATCAAATCATAATTTTGGACAAATTCCAATTTTGGAAAAATCCATATTCATCAAATTTGGTCAAAACATGAATTTTGCCGTTTTCGAAAATTACATTATTTTGCATATTTCAACGTAATATCTTATCAAAATTAACCAGAATGAACAAATTCAACTCATATGATAAGTAATAAATCGAATCAATTTTGACAAATTCCAAATTTTGGAAAAATCCAATATTCTTCAAATTTGGTCAAAACATGAATTTTGCCGTTTTCGAAAAATTACATTATTTTGCATATTTCAACGTAATATCTTATCAAAATAACCAGAATGAACAAATTCAACTCATATGATAAGTTATAAATCGAATCATAATTTTGAACAAATTCCAAATTTTGGAAAAATCCAATATTCTTCAAATTGTGTCAAAACATGAATTTTGCCGTTTTCGAAAATTACATTATTTTGGCATATTTCAACGTAATATCTTATCAAAATAACCAGAATGAACAATTTCAACTCATATGATAAGTTATAAATCGAATCATAATTTGGACAAATTCCAAATTTTGGAAAAATCATATTTTCAAATTTGGTCAAACATGAATTTTGCCGTTTTCGAAAATTACATTATTTTGGCATATTTCAACGTAATATCTTATCAAAATAACCAGAATGAACAAATTCAACTCATATGATAAGTTATAAATCAAATCATAATTTTGGAACAAATTCCAAATTTTGGAAAAATCCAATATTATTCAAATTGTGTCAAAACATGAATTTTGATTCGAAAATTACATTATTTTGGCATATTTCAACGTAATATCTTATCAAAATAACCAGAATGAACAAATTCAACTCATATGATATAAATCAAATCATAATTTTGGACAAATTCCAATTTTGGAAAAATCCCATATTCATCAAATTTGGTCAAAACATGAATTATACCGTTTTTCGAAAATTACATTATTTTCGCATATTTCAACGTAATATCTTATCAAAATAACAGAATGAACAAATTCAACTCATATGATAATTATAAATCGAATCATTAGTTTGTACAAATTCAATTTTGAAAAATCATATTCATCAAATTTGGTCAAAACATGAATTTTGCCGTTTTCGAAAAATTACATTATTTTCGCATATTTCAACGTAATATCTTATCAAAATAACCAGAATGAACAAATTCAACTCATATGATAAGTTATAAATCGAATCATAAATTTTGACAAATTCCAAATTTTGGAAAAATCCAATATTCTTCAAATTGTGTCAAAACATGAATTTTGCCGTTTTCGAAAATTACATTATTTTGGCATATTTCAACGTAATATCTTATCAAAATAACCAGAATGAACAAATTCAACTCATATGATAAGTAATTAATCAAATCATAATTTTGGACAAATTCCAATTTTTGGAAAAATCCCATATTCATCAAATTTGGTCAAAACATGAATTATGCCGTTTTCGAAAATTACATTATTTTCGCATATTTCAACGTAATATCTTATCAAAATAACCAGAATGAACAAATTCAACTCATATGAAGTAATAATCAATCATAATTTTGACAAATTCAATTTTGAAAAATCTAATATTCTTCAAATTGTGTCAAAACATGAATTTTGCCGTTTCGAAAATTACATTATTTTGCATATTTCAATGTAATATCTTATCAAAATAACCAGAATGAACAAATTCAACTCATATGATAAGTTATAAATCAATCATCAGATTGGACAAATTCCAAATTTTGGAAAAATCAATATTCATCAAATTTGGTCAAAACATGAATTTTGCTGTTTTCGAAAATTACATTATTTTCGCATATTTCAACGTATATCTTATCAAAATAACCAGAATGAACAAATTCAACTCATATGATAAGTTATAATCTGAATCATAATTTGGACAAATTCCAAATTTTTGGAAAAATCCAATATTCATCAAATTTGTCAAAACATGAATTTTGCTGTTTTCGAAAATTACATTATTTTGGCATATTTCAACGTAATATCTTATCAAAATAACCAGAATGAACAAATTCAACTCATATGATAAGTTATAAATCGAATCATAATTTGGACAAATTCCAATTTTTGGAAAAATCCAATATTCTTCAAATTGTGTCAAAACATGAATTTTGCCGTTTTCGAAAATTACATTATTTTCGCATATTTCAATGTAATATCTTATCAAAATTACCAGAATGAACAAATTCAACTCATATGTTAAGTAATAAATCGAATCATCAGATTGGACAAATTCCAAATTTCGGAAAAATCAAATATTCATCAAATTTGGTCAAAACATGAATTATGCCGTTTTCGAAAATTACATTATTTTCGCATATTTCAACGTAATATCTTATCAAATTAATCAGAATGAACAAATTCAACTCATATCATAAGTGATAAAATGAATCATAATTTTCGACAAATTCCAAATTTTGTAAAAATCCAATATTCGTCAAATTGTGTCAAAACATGAATTTTGCCGTTTTCGAAAATTACATTATTTTGGCATATTTCAACGTAATATCTTATCAAAATAACCAGAATGAACAAATTCAACTCATATGATAAGTTATAAATCAAATCATAATTTTGGACAAATTCCAATTTTAAAAAATCCAATATTCTTCAAATTGTGTCAAAACATGAATTTTGCCGTTTTCGAAAATTACATTATTTTCGCATATTTCAACATATCTTATCAAAATAACCAGAATGAACAAATTCAACTCATATGATAAGTTATAAATCGAATCATTATTTTGAGACAAATTCCAAATTTTGAAAAATCCAATATTCATCAAATTGTGTTCAAAACATGAATTTGCCGTTTTCGAAAATTACATTATTTTGGCATATTTCAACGTAATATCTTATCAAAATAACCAGAATGAACAAATTCAACTCATATGATAAGTTATAAATCAAATCATAATTTTGATACAAATTCCAAATTTTTGAAAAATCCAATATTCATCAAATTGTGTCAAACATGAATTTTGCTGTTTCAAAAATTACATTATTTTCGCATATTTCAACGTAATATCTTATCAAAATAACCAGAATGAACAAATTCAACTCATATGATAAGTAATAAATCAATCATAAGTTTGACAAATTCCAAATTTTGGAAAATCCCATATTCATCAAATTTGGTCAAAACATGAATTATGCCGTTTTCGAAAATTACATTATTTTCGCATATTTCAACGTAATATCTTATCAAAATAACCAGAATGAACAAATTCAACTCATATGATATGATAAATCAATCATAATTTTGGACAAATTCCAAATTTTGGAAAAATCAATATTCTTCAAATTTGGTCAAAACATGAATTTTGCCGTTTTCGAAAATTACATTATTTTCGCATATTTCAACGATATATCTTATCAAATTAATCAGAATGAACAAATTCAACTCATATGATAAGTAATTAATCAAATCATAATTTTGGACAAATTCCAAATTTTGTAAAAATCCAATATTCATCAAATTGTGTCAAAACATGAATTTGCCGTTTTCGAAAATTACATTATTTTGGCATATTTCAACGTAATATCTTATCAAAATAACCAGAATGAACAAATTCAACTCATATGATAATTTATAAATCGAATCATAATTTTCGACAAATTCCAAATTTTTGAAAAATCCCATATTCTTCAAATTGTGTCAAAACATGAATTTTGCCGTTTTCGAAAATTACATTATTTTCGCATATTTCAACGTAATATCTTATCAAAATAACCAGAATGAACAAATTCAACTCATATGATAAGTATAAATCAAATCATAATTTTGGACAAATTCCAATTTTTGGAAAAATCCAATATTCATCAAATTGTGTCAAAACATGAATTTTGCCGTTTTCGAAAATTACATTATTTTCGCATATTTCAACGTAATATCTTATCAAAATAACTAGAATGAACAAATTCAACTCATATGATAAGTTATAAATCAAATCATAAGTTTGGACAAATTCCAAATTTTGGAAAATCCAATATTCATTCAAATTTGGTCAAAACATGAATTTTGCCGTTTTCGAAAATTACATTATTTTCGCATATTTCAATGCAATATCTTATCAAAATAACCAGAATGAACAAATTCAACTCATATGATAAGTATAAATCAAATCATAATTTTGACAAATTCCAAATTTTGGAAAAATCCATATTCTTCAAATTGTGTCAAAACATGAATTTTGCCGTTTTCGAAAATTACATTATTTTGGCATATTTCAACGTAATATCTTATCAAAATAACCAGAATGAACAAATTCATCTCATATGATAAGTAATAATCAAATCATAATTTTGGACAAATTCCAAATTTTGAAAAATCCAATATTCTTCAAATTGTGTCAAAACATGAATTTTGCCGTTTTCGAAAATTACATTATTTTGGCATATTTCGTAATATCTTATCAAATTAACCAGAATGAACAAATTCAACTCATATGATAAGTTATAAATCAAATCATAAGTTTGGACAAATTCCAATTTTTGGAAAAATCCCATATTCATCAAATTTGGTCAAAACATGAATTTTGCCGTTTTCGAAAATTACATTATTTTAGCATATTTCAACGTAATATCTTATCAAAATAACCAGAATGAACAAATTCATCTCATATGATAAGTTATAAATCGAATCATAATTTGGACAAATTCCAAATTTTGGAAAAATCCAATATTCTTCAAATTGTGTCAAAACATGAATTTTGCCGTTTTCGAAAATTACATTATTTTGGCATATTTCAACGTAATATCTTATCAAAATAACCAGAATGAACAAATTCAACTCATATGATAAGTTATAAATCGAATCATAAATTTTGACAAATTCCAATTTTTGGAAAAATCCAATATTATTCAAATTGTGTCAAAACATGAATTTTGCCGTTTTCGAAAATTACATTATTTTGGCATATTTCAACGTAATATCTTATCAAAATAACCAGAATGAACAATTTCAACTCATATGATAATTTATAAATCGAATCATAGTTTGACAAATTCCAATTTTGGAAAAATCCATATTCATCAAATTTGGTCAAAACATGAATTATGCCGTTTTCGAAAATTACATTATTTTGCATATTTCAACGTAATATCTTATCAAAATAACCAGAATGAACAAATTCAACTCATATGATAAGTTATAAATCAAATCATAAGTTTGGACAAATTCCAAATTTTGGAAAAAATCCAATATTATTCAAATTGTGTCAAAACTGAATTTTGCAGTTTTCGAAAATTACATTATTTTGGCATATTTCAACGTAATATCTTATCAAAATAACCAGAATGAACAAATTCAACTCATATGATAAGTAATAAATCAAATCATAAGTTTGTACAAATTCCAATTTTTGGAAAAATACCATATTCATCAAATTTGGTAAAAACATGAATTATGCCGTTTTCGAAAATTACATTATTTTCGCATATTTCAACGATATATCTTATCAAATTAACCAGATTGAACAAATTCAACTCATATCATAAGTTATAAATCGAATCATAAATTTCGACAAATTCCAATTTTTCGAAAAATCCCATATTCCTCAAATTTGGTCAAATCATGAATTATGCCGTTTTCGTAAATTACATTATTTTCGCATATTTCAACGTAATATCTTATCAAAATAACCAGAATGAACAATTTCAACTCATATATAAGTAATAAATCGAATCATAATTTTGGACAAATTCCAATTTTGGAAAAATCCCATATTCATCAAATTTGGTCAAAACATGAATTTTGCCGTTTTCGAAAATTACATTATTTTCGCATATTTCAACGTAATATCTTATCAAAATAACCAGAATGAACAAATTCATCTCATATGATAAGTTATAAATCGAATCATAATTTTGAACAAATTCCAATTTTGAAAAATCCAATATTATTCATTCAAATTGTGTCAAAACATGAATTTTGCCGTTTTCGAAAATTACATTATTTTGGCATATTTCAACGTAATATCTTATCAAAATAACTAGAATGAACAAATTCAACTCATATGATAAGTTATAAATCAATCATAATTTTGACAAATTCCAATTTTGAAAAATCCCATATTCTTCAAATTTGGTCAAAACATGAATTTTGCTGTTTTCGAAAATTACATTATTTTGGCATATTTCAACGATAATATCTTATCAAAATAACCAGAATGAACAAATTCAACTCATATGATAAGTAATAAATCAAATCATAATTTTGACAAATTCCAAATTTTGGAAAAATCCAATATTCTTCAAATTGTGTCAAAACATGAATTTTGCCGTTTTCGAAAATTACATTATTTTGGCATATTTCAACGTAATATCTTATCAAAATAACCAGAATGAACAAATTCAACTCATATGATAAGTAATAAATCAAATCATAAGTTTGACAAATTCCAATTTTTGGAAAAATCCAATATTATTTAAATTGTGTCAAAACATGAATTTTGCCGTTTTCAGAAATTACATTATTTTAGCATATTTCAACGTAATATCTTATCTTATCAAAATAACCAGAATGAACAAATTCAACTCATATGATAAGTAATAAATCAGAATCATAAGTTTAGACAAATTCCAAATTTTGGAAAAATCCAATATTCATCAAATTGTGTCAAAACATGAATTTTGCCTTTTTCGAAAATTACATTATTTTGCATATTTCAACGTAATATCTTATCAAAATAACCAGAATGAACAAATTCAACTCATATGATAAGTAATTAATCAAATCATAATTTTGGACAAATTCCAATTTTTGGAAAAATCCCATATTCATCAAATTTGGTCAAAACATGAATTATGCCGTTTTCGAAAATTACATTATTTTCGCATATTTCAACGTAATATCTTATCAAAATAACCAGAATGAACAAATTCAACTCATATGATAAGTAATAAATCAAATCATAATTTTGGACAAATTCCAATTTTTGGAAAAATCCCATATTCATCAAATTTGGTCAAAACATGAATTTTGCCGTTTTCGAAAATTACATTATTTTGGCATATTTCAACGTAATATCTTATCAAAATAACCAGAATGAACAAATTCAACTCATATGATAATTTATAAATCGAATCATAATTTTGACAAATTCCAATTTTGGAAAAATCAATATTCTTCAAATTTGGTCAAAACATGAATTTTGCTTTTCGAAAATTACATTATTTTGGCATATTTCAACGTAATATCTTATCAAAATAACCAGAATGAACAAATTCAACTCATATCATAAGTTATAAATCGAATCATAATTTTGGACAAATTCAATTTTGGAAAAATCCAATATTCATCAAATTGTGTCAAAACATGAATTTTGCTGTTTTCGAAAATTACATTATTTTCGCATATTTCAACGTAATATCTTATCAAAATAACCAGAATGAACAATTTCAACTCATATGATAAGTAATAAATCAAATCATAAGTTTGGACAAATTCCAAATTTTGGAAAAATCCAATATTCGTCAAATTGTGTCAAAACATGAATTATGCCGTTTTCGAAAATTACATTATTTTGCATATTTCAACGTAATATCTTATCAAAATAACCAGAATGAACAAATTCAACTCATATGATAAGTAATCAAATCATAATTTTGGACAAATTCCAATTTTTTGAAAAATCCCATATTCATCAAATTTGGTCAAAACATGAATTTTGCCGTTTTCGAAAATTACATTATTTTCGCATATTTCAACGTAATATCTTATCAAAATAACCAGAATGAACAAATTCAACTCATATGATAAGTATAAATCAAATCATAATTTTGGACAAATTCCAAATTTTGGAAAAATCCAATATTCATCAAATTAGTTCAAAACATGAATTTTGCCGTTTTCGAAAATTACATTATTTTGGCATATTTCAACGTAATATCTTATCAAAATAACCAGAATGAACAAATTCAACTCATATGATAAGTATAAATCAAATCATAATTTTGACAAATTCAATTTTGGAAAAATCCAATATTCTTCAAATTTGGTCAAAACATGAATTTTGCCGTTTTAGAATATTATATTATTTTAGCATATTTCAACGTAATATCTTATCAAAATAACTAGAATGAACAAATTCAACTCATATGATAAGTAATAATCAAATCATAATTTTGACAAATTCAATTTTGGAAAAATCCAATATTCTTCAAATTGTGTCAAAACATGAATTTTGCTTTTCGAAAATTACATTATTTTCGGCATATTTCAACGTAATATCTTATCAAAATAACAGAATGAACAAATTCAACTCATATGATAAGTAAAATCGAAATCATAATTTTGGACAAATTCCAATTTTTGGAAAAATCAATATTCTTCAAATTTGGTCAAAACATGAATTTTGCTTTTCAAAATTACATTATTTTCGCATATTTCAACGTAATATCTTATCAAAATAACAGAATGAACAAATTCAACTCATATGATAAGTGATAAATGAATCATAATTTTCGACAAATTCCAAATTTTGGAAAAATCAATATTCTTCAAATTGTGTCAAAACATGAATTTTGCCGTTTTCGAAAATTACATTATTTTGGCATATTTCAACGTAATATCTTATCAAAATAACCAGAATGAACAAATTCAACTCATATGATAAGTATAAATCAAATCATTAGTTTGACAAATTCCAATTTTGAAAAATCCCATATTATTCAAATTTGGTCAAAACATGAATTATGCCGTTTTCGAAAATTACATTATTTTCGCATATTTCAACGATATATCTTATCAAAATAACCAGAATGAACAAATTCAACTCATATGATAAGTAATAAATCGAATCATTAGTTTGACAAATTCCAATTTTTGGAAAAATCCAATATTCATCAAATTGTGTCAAAACATGAATTTTGCCGTTTTCGAAAATTACATTATTTTCATATTTCAACGTAATATCTTATCAAAATAACCAGAATGAACAAATTCAACTCATATGATAATTTATAAATCGAATCATAATTTTGAACAAATTCCAATTTTTGGAAAAATCAATATATTCAAATTGTGTCAAAACATGAATTTTGCCGTTTTCGAAAATTACATTATTTTCATATTTCAACGTAATATCTTATCAAAATAATCAGAATGAACAAATTCAACTCATATGATAAGTAATAAAATGAATCATAATTTTGAACAAATTCCAATTTTGAAAAATCCAATATTCATCAAATTTGGTCAAAACATGAATTTTGCCGTTTTCGAAAATTACATTATTTTCGCATATTTCAACGTAATATCTTATCAAAATAACCAGAATGAACAAATTCAACTCATATGATAAGTATAAATCAAATCATAAGTTTGACAAATTCCAAATTTTGAAAATCATATTCATCAAATTGTGTCAAAACATGAATTTTGCCGTTTTCGAAAATTACATTATTTTCGCATATTTCAACGTAATATCTTATCAAATTAACTTCAGAATGAACAAATTCAACTCATATGATAAGTTATAAATCAAATCATAAGTTTGGACAAATTCCAATTTTGGAAAAATCCCATATTCATCAAATTTGGTCAAAACATGAATTTTGCCGTTTTCGAAAATTACATTATTTTCGCATATTTCAACGATATATCTTATCAAATTAACCAGAATGAACAAATTCAACTCATATGATAAGTTATAAATCGAATCATAATTTTGACAAATTCCAATTTTTGGAAAAATCCAATATTCTTCAAATTGTGTCAAAACATGAATTTTGCTGTTTTCGAAAATTACATTATTTTCATATTTCAACGTAATATCTTATCAAAATAACATCAGAATGAACAAATTCAACTCATATGATAAGTTATAAATGAATCATAAGTTTGGACAAATTCTAAATTTTGGAAAAATCCAATATTATTTAAATTGTGTCAAAACATGAATTTTGCCGTTTTCGAAAATTACATTATTTTGGCATATTTCAACGTAATATCTTATCAAAATAACCAGAATGAACAATTTCAACTCATATGATAATTTATAAATCGAATCATTAGTTTGTACAAATTCCAAATTTTGGAAAAATCCAATATTCATCAAATTGTGTCAAAACATGAATTTTGCCGTTTTCGAAAATTACATTATTTTGGCATATTTCAACGTAATATCTTATCAAAATAACCAGAATGAACAATTTCAACTCATATGATAATTTATAAATCGAATCATAAGTTTGGACAAATTCCAATTTTTGGAAAAATCCAATATTCATCAAATTGTGTCAAAACATTGAATTTGCCGTTTTCGAAAATTACATTATTTTGGCATATTTCAACGTAATATCTTATCAAAATAACCAGAATGAACAAATTCAACTCATATGATAAGTATAAATCAAATCATAATTTTGGACAAATTCCAAATTTCGGAAAAATCCCATATTCATCAAATTTGTCAAACA
>JALDNG010000954.1:0-154205 GCA_024349245.1 Neodontobutis hainanensis | reverse complement strand
AAAACATTAGTTTTAAAATTGATTCGCATTTATTTGAAGAATTAAAAAAATAAATCGATTGTGCAGAAATGTAATAGCATGTTTTTACAATGAATTAAGATTTTAAACTAATATCGATAAATTTTTTTCACTAAATTGTATTATAACATCAGAGTATACTACAAATAGAATATAAAATCATTTTAATACTTAAAACTGATTTTTATACATAAATTATTTTGATTTTTTGTATTACATTTTCTTCCTATGATTATAGATAATTTTTCTGAATGAATAATTTTTGTTTAACTTTAACCTTTGATGGTTTTTCTTGACATCAACAATAAACTAATTTATTTTGAAATAAGATATTTATAAATATGTAAATTATATGATCCAGTTGATATTATAGAATAAAAAAATCTTGTATAAATGTTCGTTTTTTATTAAAACCAACAGATTTTCACTGTTTCTGCTTAATATATTGTGTGTTTATTTAGAATCTTAAATTTTTATCATTGATTTATTTATGAATTTTATATATTTATAACTTTTATATTTTTAAAATAAATGATTTCAAAGTATTTTTATTTTTTTGATACAATAAAAAACAATAGATTTTAAAACATACAAATTAAAAAATATATATTTTGTAACAGATAACGAAACACAAAGTTGTAGACAATTCTATCTTTGATTTATAGAATAAAACTAATTTATCTTTTCTTCGCATTTTTAAATAAAAGAAGTTAAGTATTATCACAATTAAGTTTTTTTTATAACGTTATATTTAAATACCATATTCTGTTTCATGATATTCTTTATTAATTTTGAAATAAAAATTTATTAAATTTGATAAAATTAGGACATGGTTTAAATTAAACATATTATGAATAATTTGAATAACACGTAAGATTTAAAAAATATTTTTTCACGAAAAAAAGATTATTTTATTCAATTTTTAAATTATCAGATATTATTTACAAAATGGAAAAATATCATATACTAAACGATATAACAATAGTTTCGTTTGATTTGTATAACTTTTGATATCAACATCGAAATATATAAAATAAAATAGTATTTTTTAATATTTTTAGTGCATTATCAAATAAATAATAAATTGGGATAATATATTCTCAAAATGACTTATCTGTATGATTAATTAAAATAACCTCAATGGATTTTTATCGATGTAATTGTTTAATTTAAATATGATATATATTGCCAAAAATTTCTATATTATTTAAAAAAAAGCTTGTATACTAAAAATAAATTTAAAATTCTTATTGAAAAATATAACATATTAAATGCAAGCACAACTTAAGAATAAAAATATTTTTTAATTTTAATTTACAAGAATTTAATTCAACGAAAAATTAAAATTTTTCTTCTAAATAATATTAAAAAAATTATGTTTTATAAATATATATTAAATTAGTTTGAAATATTTTGATTTATTGAAATGAATTTAACTTTTATTTGATTTATAATTCATAAAAAATATAATTTAATTGTAAATACACTAAAAGATCTTTTATATTAATCAAAATATTAAAAATGTATCAAAATAAGTTCAAATCAAAATCATCGTAGAATATAGATAACAGGAAATATTTTGTAAAATATACTTTAATAAAATATTTTCTTTTATATTATTTATAAATAGAATTAAAAATGATAAGATAAAATTAATAAAATATTTGATTAGATGAATATGAAATGTAAATATTAAAATACGAGGTAACAACATATGTTAAAATAATTCATTTTATAGAATCGAGGAAAAATTTCATAAGATAATAATATATATTAATTTAATATTAATTATATTTTTAGAATTTATTCATTACACAACTATTTTAATTTTTTGTTGATGAGATTTACTATATTTGTCAAATTGCCAAAAATAAAAATATACAAATGAGCAATATCTGTAACTCTTTGTTCTCAATGGTATTGAACAAAATAATTTGTATTTTTATATATTTTTAAAATAAAAATAAAGTATAAAAATGTCTATCAAAAACATAAAACATAATTTAAAAAATTGAATTTAATTATGAAAGTACTTGACAAAAATAAATCAATTTGAAGAACATCTTATAATAGATATCTAACTTCATAAATAATATATGAATAATTTCATAAATATTAAATTTATTTTTATATTTTAGCAAAAAATAAGGAGTAATAAAAATCATTAAATCCATTTTGTTTTTAAATTAAAACAGACAATAAATGTAAAATAATTTATTTGAGTGTATTATGATTGAGCGATATAATGAAAATTTACTATTATAATTCAGAATATTGAAATCAAAAATATGATATATTTATGTCAGAATATATCTCTTAATTGGATTTTTTTACATTCTTACTTCATTGATATTATATATACACAACTTTAAAATTTATTTTCTAAATGAATTTATAAAAGTATTATAATTAATTATTTTATGATTTATGTATTTACAATTGAGAGACATAACTTAAGAATATAATAAATAAAAATTTTCAATATGACTAAACAATGACGAAAACAACCAAAAAATTTACGATGAATTATCAAACATAATATTTATAAATTTATTTTTATAATAAATAATATATTATATGCAAATGAAATTTAAAATTTAAGAAATTAAAAATGTAAATAATGTATATGTATATTTAATTGGTAATAAATGAATTAATTATCAATCTAACCACTTTAAAAATTATTTAAACAATAAATTTTAAATTTATATTATGGGATGATATTTTTTCTTTTCAATTTGATATGTAATGATAAATATGTTACTAAATATATAGTTTATAAATACATAAATTTAGAAAAATAAATGCAATTCTCAATACTCGTAATTATTTTTATTTAAAAGAATTTGTTTTAAATTTACATAATAATTAATATATTTATTGACGTTTTTAAAGAAATTTTTAAAAATCACACAATGAATATTATATATTACAGAATAGATATTATTCAAATCAAATTTCTAAAAAAATTGATCTAATCGAAATTATTATCTTAATTAAACGTTTAATGAAAATTTAAATAATTAAATATATAATTAACTTTAGTACTTATTAAATTATAATTAATTAGAATAAAATAAAACCAATCATAATTAAATTAATATTTTTTTTTATTTGCCTTATATGATGATTGAAACCTGATAATTTTATAAAATATATACCATATGAATCATAATTCAATTTAATTTCGTAAAATTTTTAAATTTATATCATATAAATGTTATATTTTACCTTGATAAAAATATTTTAAATAAATTATTATTATAGGAAAGATTTTTAATCATATTTTGATATTTATATTTGATAATTCAAAATAAAATTTTAAAAATTAATTTTTTTACATTTATTATTTAAAAATATTTATTGAACGTTTTTAATGTTATTTATAACAAATATTTAATTAATTGATTAAAATCATAATTATGAAATACTTAAAATATTGCAGATATTTATTTTGAAAAATTATTTACGATTTCAAAGAAATATCAATTAATTTTCTCTGATTGATATTTTAAATTGTATAAATTTAAAAATATACATTGATATTGTATCTATTTAATATCATATTGATGATAAAATAATTTTATTTGAAAAGTAATAAAACATCCAACATGGTAAATCAGAAATCTATAATAAGATAAATTGAAGGATGAACAGTCGTTTTTTAAATACTTTTTTTAATTTAATATTTACTATGATTATTAAATTAATTTTAATGTTAAAAATAAAATGATTAAAACTCTACATTCTTTTATGTAATATATTTAAACTTAATTATTCACTCTGAATAAAATTTTAGAATGAAAAATATTTAATTTACAGTTTTTCGTTTTATATTACCTTATTATCTTTGATACTAAGTTGAAAAAATTATTTAATGTATTTCAAAACTATGGTTTTATAATTTACAATAATATTTTTGTTTATCTAAATAAAATAAAACAAAAACAATTTGCTTTAATTTTTATAAAAATAAACCATTCAAATATTAAAATGTTATTATTTTAAATAATAATGGATATATCTAAACATGTTAAAAGATGTGTTTCTAAAAAATCTTATCGATTAAGAATAATTCATGTTTAAATATAGACATCAAAACATATTTACTCTCCTTTTATCATGATCAAATTGTTCGATAAATTTTAGAATGCCAACAAATATGTCGTATATTTGATTTTTTTTATTTATAAAATTGTTATAAAACTCAGTTTAAATAAAATCTTTTTTATTTAAAATTAGATAAAGAATATACTTTTTTGACAAAATCATTATTCAAAGCATATATTTCATAAAATACTTTTTCTATTTGAAACCACGTTTTCCAAAAAAGAACACATATTTTAAGTTAGCTTTTGTGATTATAACAACCTATAAGATCAAATCATTTTTTTATAAATAACGATTAGATGTTTCTTTAATTTTGTCAATTAAGTTTGTTAATTTTTTAACTTATATCATAAATTAAAATTATTTTTCAAAGATATATTACCATTTAATAATAAAAATTTTGTATATAAAATAAACGTTGACATTTTATAAATAAAACAATAAACAACGATAATTAAACATTTTAGTTTCTTCATATTTTGAACCTGTTAATTCTAAAGTTTTATCGATTTGTATAGAACGAAGATAATATCATAAACTAAGTTAAAAAATTTTACATATAAAATAACAATAATTATAATAATTATGTTTATTTCATAACTGATATACAAATAAATTTAAAACGTTTGATAATATATTTAATTCTATTATTCTAGTAAATTTCATTATAATTTGGTAAAACAAATGTATTCGGACACATGGAATTAAAATGAACGCATTTAACATTTGAAATTAAAATCTCAATTCAAGATAATACAATTTCAAAATATGTCTTATAATATCAAGAGTTTGTATCATATAAATTTAAGGTTAGACATTAGATATGTCAAAAAAAGTTTGTACACTTCATTTAACAAAGAAAAAAATTTTTCATAAAATCTTTTATCTTAGTATTTTATCATTTATCAATAAAAGAGGTTTATATCATCTTAAATGAATCTTTATAATAATTTGATTTGTATTTTTATTTGATATATCTTAAAATTTATTCAAACATTGTTTAATTATTCATTTAAAATTAATGGTTTTATAAAGTTAAATAATATCAGATATTTTATGCTTATCGACTCATTATTTTGTTATGTTAAATATTAATATAAAAATCATCAATAAATATTAATATGTAAATTATTTTGAATAAACAACTAAATATATATTTAAATTAGTATAATAAACATCGTTATTATGATTTAAAATTTTAAAGTTGTAGAATTTCTGAACATTCAAAAAATAAGAGTTATGAAAATCGAAAAATAACAATTTTCATTTCATTTTTATATAACTTCAAATTTATACACATAATTTTCCTGATAAATTTTAATGTGAGAGATATAAAAATTTTTGTAAAATAAATGGTATAGTAAAATTTAATTATGACACTTACAACAAACAATATATGTTCAATATAATTGACATGAATTCACGATAATATCCAACATTATTTTGTCGTTTTAATGTTACAAATAAAGAATATTATTGAAATTACGATAAAATAAAAACAGTAAATTTTGAGCCGAATTAAATCTATCATCAATATCAATTAAGTAATCGATAATTGTGTATAAATGTTAAAAACATTTATGTAAATAATATGAAAATTCATATCTATAAGAGTGATGTCAAGTATAATGTATTTTCTGTTATTTTCTAAAGAGGTTTTTATAGCATAGCTTAGATATACATATTTAATATTTAACTACAATTGATGTCTATAAGTTAAATTCATATATGGTTATTGTAAAATTTAATATCTTTTTGAAATAAAACTTACCAATATTGTCTAATAAAATTGGAATTGAGCGCATTAAATTTTAAATGGAATAATATAAATAAATTTAATTTAATTATTATGAATTTTTTTTGTGAATTTGTATGAGTTTTATATTTTCATCCTTTCTTACATCAATAGTTCAAATCATACCCTTTAGTAATCCAGAAATATTTTATTATTTCAAATAATATAAAATTACAGAAACACATTTTATTAATCTTTTAAGATGATAAATAAATTTATAAAAGCATTTCAAAATGCAAAAATTTAAACTAAAAGCGTTCTTAAAATTCGCAAAAGCTTCTTAGATTTTCGCCTTGTATTTAATTTTCAGCATTATTTGCATAATTTTCTAAAATTATAAAAATTTATTTTATTTTTAGTAAATTTATATATGTATAAAAACTGTATATTATATTTATTAAAAATTTATTTAAAAATTTATATTTTGTACATTATAAAAGAATTGATATGATTTATAAAATTTATTTCATATACATTTAAAATTTTTAAATATCAGTGTAAATTTAAAAAAATGCTGTAATATAAAATTAAAAATTATCATTTATTGGATTAAAACTAGATAGTTGTATCAAAGTAAATTTATTAAAAAATCTCAAATAGTATTTTTAAGATGAGATCAATTCTTTGATAAAATTTTTATTTAAAAATAATAAAAATTTTATCATTTCTTAAATATTGTAAATTATTATTTTTAGTAAATATTGTTTTTGAAATATCACAGTATTTCATTATAACTATGCATTAATATAATTATATTATTTAATTTTAACAATATATATTAAAATATAGAATAATCATATTATAAGATGGTTTGAAATTAATAATATATGATGATTTCAAATTCACGAATTAAAGAAATTTTTGTTATAATTAGATTGATATATTGGAAAAGTATTTCAATTTATAATATTATTTACCATTCGCTCTTTGACTCAATGGTGAGCAATAGACAAAATAAATTCCTATGTGTTAAAATATTTAAATAAGATTTCCTCTTTGATTCATTGAACACATTATATGAAATAATATACATAGATACTAAATCTATTTGATACTGTTTTGATTTAACAATTTATGTTTGATGTACAATCATTTTAGGTAAATTATTAATTTTTAACAAATTATTTATTGAATAAATATCAGCTTAAAAAAATAAACTAAATTTTATACCTTTTCCAGTTATTCTGCTTTGAAAATATGTTTCATCACATCTTGCTAAAAAATTATATTAAAGTCTCAAAATAAAATTTAAACAATTTTTATGAAAAGAAGAAAACATTAAATTATTTATATTTTTCAAATTATTAAAACCAGTATTTTATTATTTTAATATTATATATTTACTTGTGTATCCAGTACTTTCCTGGTAGGATTCTAAAAATATATAAAAATCAAATATTTAAAAAAAAATTTGTGTTTATTTATTGAAATTATCAAATAACTACAAAAATTGAGATATCTGCACATGCTTTATTATTTTTAATTTTAAAAATATTTCTTAAATATCATATACATTCAAACAAAAATACCTTCGAGACTTAGGCATTTCTTATTTTGTGGGTTATGGAATGTTGCTAATTTTATTTTAAAAATATATTTGTATTATTTTTTAAAATAAATAGGTGTATATAAAGAATTGAATATTTATTTTTTACAAAAAATTTAAATTTTGATTTTATGAGTTAAAAAAACGTTGTATTATCCATTATACCTTTTATTAGTAGAGTTGTGTTTTCGTATTGAAGGCATTTATTCACTAATTTTTAAAAATTTATAAAAGATGTCAAATAGTATATATATATAATATTGATAAATAAAAAATTAATAAAATATTTTAATTCAATTAAAATTATGTTTATTATTGGTCTTATAACGGATAACTTGAATAATTAGTTTCAATTGAAAAACTAGTTTTGGAAATTGAGATCAACGTTACATAATTATTGATATTAAATTTTTAGTACATAAAAGAGATATTCATATGTATTTATCATATTATATATTTATATAAAAATCCTCAACAATAAATCTTTGGTAAATTATATCTCAAATAAAAGTTTTTATTTTACAATAAAAAATATAAATATACAAATTGACGTTTTAATTTTGGATTTTTAAGAAATTTTTGATCATATATTATTTTTAAGAATGTGTGAAATTTCATAGATTTAGGCATTATTGTTAAAAGTAATCTACAATAATATTGTTAGAATTATATTCCTTATCTACCCTTTTTTATTTATCATAAATTTTATACAATATAATCATATATAGTTATGTTCTGATCAATGTAATAGAATACAATTAATATTATGTCATTGAAGTGTGCAAATATTACATATTAAATAAATTATTATATTTTTAGATAAATTTTTATTCACTTTATATTTTAATATTCAATTTGATAGATTTTAACAATTCAAAAATGACATGTAAAATGAAAATTTTCTTTAAAATAATTTATGATTGAATAAGTTGTTTAAAATATTCTTACCTTTCGAGTCTTTAATTAAGGGATAATTTTGTTCACAATCATAATATATAATTAAAATAATTCATATTTTTGGTTTAAATCTTATTATTTGTGTAAAATATAAAAATTTAATGAATACGTTTATGTTTAACGACGATGTATTTTCCTTCGCAATCGACAGTTTCATTTACTAAATGTATCAATAAACAATAATTTTTTTCAAAATATAAAAAGAAAAAATTTATTTTTGTGATTTTAACAAATAAATTTTATTAAATATCATCTCTAAATTAATAATAATTAATATCATATAATTTGTGGGATTTAACATATACCTTTAATAAATATATCTATCGAATGAGATCTATTTACACACATAGCTAAATTTTTTTAAATATTTCAATACGTTTTTAAAAATGTATCATTAAATTATATTTAATTGTTTATTTGTATAAATTTTGTTTATGTAAAATTAAAATTTATATATAACAAGTTTCATATTTTATATCTTATTAAATTTATTATCAATGTTCAACAAAGTATATGTTATATAATTTTTAATTCAAATTTTACAAAGATATCTGATAAAACATTTTGTTTCTTTAGAAACGTTGCAACATATTTAAAAGGGCAATCATTTTATAAATAAATTTTTCATATGATCAAAATTGAATCAGATATATAAAAATGAGACAATTTTCAACACTATAAATATTTTATTTTTATTAATATAATTTTTTAATACCTGATACTGATTGATTTGATATGTTACACGGAGTAATTGTAGATTCTAAAAAAAATTATAAATTTTCATGAGACATGCTTGAAAAATATCACTAACAAGATTATCAGATAAAATTCATCATAAAAAAAAATATATCTTATCAGATTTTTTCATCATATGTTATCAACGTTTGTATATATATTATCCTATAAAATATTTTTAAGATATTTGTATACCCTCTATATGTATTTCTCGATCTAATTCTTCATAACAATATTCTAAAATAGTTTAATTTATTCATAATTTTAAATTAAATTAATCTAATTTATATTTTAAATGATAATAATGCAATTCGACTGTTTGAATAAATTATAAAAATATATATTAATTTTATTTCGAAGTAAAAATTATTGAAATAATTTATTAATGTAGATTATTGAATAATTTTTTAATATATTGAATTTTTCTTTTACAAATATAGATTCAAAAATACTTTTTGATTGGAATCCCTGATCGCATATTATTGGAAAGGTTGCTAGGAAAATAAAAAAACGGAATTTATAACGATTGTAAAAAAATCTTATATATTAATGTACTTCAATTTAAAAAAAAGATATTTTAAAACATATTCTCATATATTTATCATAAAATCAATTTATTTATAATATATTTGATATATTGATTTTTATAAATAAACATCTTTTTTAATCTACCATTGACCTCGACGTCTCTTGAATGATGCTCAACGCCACATTTTTCTTCGATTATTAAAATGGAAAATTAACATTTTTTGATAATCAAGTTTAATGTAGTTTTTTTAATTATATAAACAATATTGTTGATTTTTTTCTTAACTATGAGAAATATTCATACAATAATTAAACGATACAAATTAAATCAAAATATTTCTCAACTTTGAAAATTATATCTATATAAATTATTGATATTATTATAATTAATGCATATAAATGAATTTATCAAGAATTGATTTTCAACACGTTGTTTATGAATAAACACGTTAATAGAAAATTTTATTGTATTTAAAAAATAATTTATATTGTAAACATTATGAATGATAAGCCTTGAAAATATTTATTAATCAATATATTTATATAATAAAGATACTTTTGCGGTTTCTGTTAATAATTTCTCTAAGATCATGTTTTTTATCACAAGTTACTCTACTGATCCCTAATTTAAATAAGATTACAAAAAAATTTGTTAAAACATACATATTGCAATTTAATTTAATACTAAATTTTGGGAAACTAAAAAATTTTTTTCTTTTTAATATTACAGATAATTAAAAAAATTTTTTTTAAATATTACTTTCAACATGATCAACTCGATGATATTTTTTGGTTCCGCATTGTTCTTAATATAATTCAAATAGATAAGTTTAAATTAAAATTTTTTTTCTTAAAATACGAATTAATATCATTTATTTCTAAAGTATAAATCATAATTAAAATAATAATTTGAAATTTTTTGACATAATATGATGGATAAGTAAAAATAACGTTATTTTGAAGATAATATACCATTTTCCAGTTTATCCTCGATGTGTTCTGTTTAGGTATGAATTAAAATGATAAAATATAATTTTTAATTCATAAATTAATTTTTAGAAAAAAATATTTTTGATTTTTTTCAACTAAATTTTTTGGCTAATATTTTATAATATAAAAAAATCAAATTATTTTTAATTGAAATCTAGTTTTGAAATATTGATAATTATAAAAAAAATTTCTTATACCCATTGTTATCGAACTTTTATGATTACAACTCAGGAAATATTTTTCTAAATTTATAACATTGTTTTATATATATTAAATGGAATTATAGTTTTGTAATAAATATCATATTTTTAATAATGTTATTTTAATTTTTACAAGAACTGTAAACTATTTAAGTTTTATTCTTAACAATATATTTGATAATTTACTGTTACTATCTTTAGTAATGTCTGAGGATACTTCACATAGATTTCCTGAAAATGATAAAATATGTTCAATAAATATTTCTTCATCAGATATTTAAATTGTTAATTTGGCAAAATATTAATAAATATTTTAAAATAAATAAAAAATCAAAATATTTTTAATTGCAGTATAAAAATCATTGTAATTCACAACTAAAAATTAAAATTTATTGATTAAATTTATATAGAAGATATATTTTAAATTTCATGATAAAAAATACTTTTTATCTGAAATTAAACATTTTTTTGAAAACAAATAGAAATGAAAATAATATTATATTTTAAAAATTTGAGTTATCTATCAAGATTTGTATATTTTTAATTTATATAATAATATCAAAATTGAAAATTTTTAGAAGTTATTTTAATTCAAAATTGAAAATAATTACCAAGCGAAAATGAATTAGTTTTCCGGCAGTCTTTTGGATATTTTTCTAAAAAAGATTTGAAAATTTAAACCAAAAGCTATTTTTTAAAGGAAAATCTAATTTTTATCAATTATTTTAAATCTATAAATCTAGCTTCTAAAAGTAAATATTATAAATGTTAAATTGTTGCTTGCTCATCTGTATCTAATATTACCTTTGAAGTTATCAAAATCATTGACTGTTTTTATTCCACAAGAATCTATATTATAAAAAATATATTATATTTTAAAAGAAAAATGTTATATATGCCAATAATAAAATATTTTTTTAATTATGTAGTTCTTATATGACCATCCTCAAGAATATTTTACAAATTAAAAATTTTTTTAATAATGTTAAAGTTAACTGTTTTCGAATTTATTGATTTTTACTGTTTAATAAAATAATATTTGATTTTATTTGTTTATTGTGGCAAAAATATAAATATTCACAAATTATAAAATTATAAATAAATTAATATGATTTTTTAAACTAATTCTTTCAGTGAAACCATTAAAATTTTGATAAATGGTGTTTATATCGTTTGAAAATATTTTTTCTCAAAATTAGTGAAATATCGGGATTTAATTTTAAAGAATAAATTAATTGTGGAATATTACCTTCATCTTCAAAAAATATAGTTGAGCATAGTGTATTTTTTTTGACTAAAAATTTATGTTTTAGATTGTTAGATAAAAATTATAGATCTATGAATTTTATTTATGAAGTGAAGTAATTCCATTTTTTTATATTGATATGTATTTGAACAATTTATCAAATTAAATATCAAATATTTGTCATTTATATATAATATTTGCTTTCAATTTATTAATTTACCAGTTTTGATTTCATATATAAACACTTTAACATGTGCACAGTCACCTATAAAATTTATATAACTTCAAATTCATATGTTATTTTATAATAATGAAAAATTCTAATTAAACATATTTTTGAACCATGTATTCTAATCATAAAAATTATTTAAGTAAGATCATCATTTTAAACAATAAAATGTCAAAGAAATTTTATATTCTATTCTTGTGTTTTTAAAAATCTTAAACAATATGTGACATATATAATTTTTGCAAATTATTATTTAAAAAAGTTAATAATTAATTTTGAAAAAAAAATATGATTTATAGTTAAATAGAATAAATCAATACTTTGATTTGAATGTCCCCAATAACAGAAATGAGTGAAATTATCTAAATTTATTCGTTTGATACGACATCTAAATAACAAATATTATTTTGGATTTATAATTTTGTTATTTTAAATAAATAATGCAAGAAACATTTTGCCATAAATTTAATTATTATATTTTTTATGTAAATTTTTACCTGTTACATCCACAAGTATTTCTTTTGACGTTGAACAGATTTCATCTATTTTAAAATCAATTTGTGTTAAACAACTATAAACATATTTTATAAATTTATATTTAACTTTGAAATAATTCACAGCATCATGTTAAATATCTTAATATATTTATTTGATAAATTAAAATATATTAAACAATGTGTTATATAAAAAATATTAAATTCAAATATGTTTAACCTTGAATAACTAACATTTATAGAATAGATTTATTTGTATAAATAATAAAATATTAAATTAATGTTAATTAATTGAAAAAGTATAGCAATTAAAATTTGCAAAATGTACATATGGTGAATCATTTTAAGAAAATAGATATTTTAAATGAAATATCTTTAGCGCTTTTTAAATTTTTCGGATTTTTATTGTATATTTGTTGAAATTAAGAATTTAAAGAGAAATAATCTATTAATATAAATATTTCATTTTTCAGACTGTCTTCAAAAATCCATAATAAATTGAAATATATTGAATAAATATTTTAATCAGCTATTTAATTGTTATTATTTAATAAATTCTAAATATTTCCATTATCATACTTTCATAAAATACTTAAATTTAAAAATCAGATTTAATTCGAAATTTTATGTAAATTAAATTTTTTTGAAAATATAAAATTATGAATTTAAAAAATTAGTAATTCTGATTTTATTTTTGAATTGAACAAGATTTTTAGAATTAAATAATTAATGAATATAAAATAAAAATTAATTCTGATTTTAATTAAGTATTTTAACAGTTAATATAATTTATGAAAATAATATGAAAAAAAATTCCATTTATAGTTATTAGATTTTTAATTGTAGAGTCGATTATGGTCATATATTTTCAGACAAAATTAAATATAGAATTGTATTTATATTTATAACTGATAATAATTAAACTGTGTTTTTCAAATAATGGAAAAAAATACAATATTTATTTTAAAAATTTCATAATTGATAAAATATACCTTTATTACGACTGTTTATATCAGAATCTTGTTTGACTAACTTTATCTAAAATTAAAACTCGAATAATTTATTATATTTATTTAATCAAAATAAAAAATAATTTTTTATTCATTCAATATTAGATTTTTATCACATATCTTTTGATTTTATTATTTTTCAATTATTAAATATAAAATTTATATTTAATTATGACAATATATTAAATGTAAAATAAAAATAATAACGATACAAATGCGTGTACCAAATCCAACCAAAATATTTTAAAAAATACAAAATTTCTATTGAAAAATGAAATAATAAACTTTTCCAATATATGTAAAAATATATTAATTAAACTTCAAAATTATGGATAAAAAGTATTTTTGATTGACAAAAAGTTTACTTTTATGAGAAAAATAAAAATAAACAATTGTTATAAATATTATTAAAAAGACATATATTTATAAAATATATATTTTAAGATATTTATGGTAATATATTGATTTATGTTCCTTCGTAAAATAAATACTAAATTAAATATGATTATATTTTATATTTACATTATTAATTGAAAAACTTTAATATTAACTAACCATTAAATTTCTATGATTTTAATAATAAAATAAAATTTTGTTTATTAATTTCGAGACTTTAATAAAATCTAATTTTATAAGCTTTTGTCGATTTAGATATATTTATAATTTTAATTTAATCAAAAACATGGAGAGGTGAAAGTTGAAAAAACAATTTATTAAATAAAATTTATTCGAAATTTTTATTTATATTTTGAAATTATATAAAAGTTAAACTCATGAAATATTGTATTTTTAATTTTTGTGATAGCTAAATCTAAACTACCTTGTAATTTATTTTTAATTTAAATGCATTAAAAAGATCTAAAATATGCTTAACTCTAATTACTTAAATTAAGCATTTTAGATAATAGTTATTTTTAAAAATAAATTTAAATATATTTACTGTTTAAACAAAGTTAATCATTATTTGCTCAATTAAAAAGTGTATTTAATTTAATGTAATAATTCTTTTAAAGTAAATGGTTTTTGATAAAATATTTTAATATAATAATAAATGAATATTTGAAAACAGATATTCAATAAAATAGTATATAAACATTAAATGAAGCATTTCTTAACGATATTTCTTTTCAAATTTAAAATGAATCAAGCTAAACCTTATAATAATTTGTTTTTATAAATTTATCTAATTTTATTTAAAACATATAACATATATTTGTAAATTATATAAATGATATTATAATATTAATTATTTAATATAAATATAAATATAAAGATCATAATGTCTAAAAAATATTAACTCTTAAGAATAGAATTTTTTTACAATTGATACCAATATTTTTATTTATAATAAAATATTTTGACTTATCAGTGATATCTATGCTTTCTCTATATTGGGATAAATTATTCTTTTCATTTATATTTGTTCATAAAATGATTCCTATTCAATATAAAAATCAGTATTATCTGTCTTAATTTAAATTTTCAAAGTAGTGATTTCAATCGAAAAAAAATTGTATATTTAATATAAACAGCCAATTAGTAATGACGTGAAAATAATTTAAACAAATTAATTGTTTTTAAATAATGTCATATTTTACATAATATACAAGAAAAAATGATATTTATAAAATTTAATTTTTTGCATTTTTAGTTGTTATATTTTAATGATAATTATATAAATATTTAATTAGACAAAATAATTTTTTTATTAATATTAGAAAATAAATCAGTCCATGTTTTATATTGAACACCCTATGATTTATAAAATATAGTTTTGATGTAAAATGTTAATAGATTCAAAAAATTTAAATCGTGTATTGATTATTAAGCATAAATAAAACCATGATTGAATTTCAAAACATGTCAAAAGAAGAAAAATTTTTAAATTTAAAATGGCTCCTGAGTTCTGAAAATACACGTAGATGATAGATTATTCAGTGAAATAGTGTTAAATTATCAATCAAAATACAATATATCACACATAGGAGTGTTTAAAACATGATGTCTATAAGTCCAATTTTTCAATAAAAAAGCGACTATTTAAAAAAATATGTCGACCAATAATAATCATGTATAAATGGATAGAGTTCATATCATAAATTCGTGATATTTACCATGAATAGTGAACACATTTTGTTAATCTGACACTAAAACAACCAACTATTCAAAGTATTGAATAAATGGTTTAATTCAACTTACGAATTATTAAAATGAAATAGACTGCTCAAAATGTTAGACTAGGATTATTGAATGAATTAATATTGATTGGCTAATCGCAATAAATTTTCTGTCTTCACTGTATAATTTATTTATATCGTACAATATATATATATATATATATACAATAAACCATTTTATCACTTATTAAAAATATTTTAACATAAATCGTTGTTGTGTTTTTATCTAAACACAATAACACAATTGTTGTTTTAAAACAGTGAACAATAATTTAATAGCATTCTTAAACTCAGGTAATTTTATCATTTATATTTGAATTCAATGCATAAAAATAATGAGATATTCTGTGATACAATTTTAATCGTTTTGAAATTCTAATTTACATTATTGAAGAATTCGTCTCAAACATAGTTCATGAGAATGTCATTAATATTCGAGATAAAAGAATTTGAATACTCTTTTTAAAATCGTTTGTTAAGCAATATTAAAATAATATTTTGAAAAATAAAAATCCTTTTTTTTGGATTACATCTATTAGAAAATTCATTCTTAAGTTCTACAAAAGTAAATAACTTTTGAATAAATCTTACATATAAATTATAAATCAAAAATATACATTTAAATTCAACTTATATTTAGATTTTTTGTTGCTCTTTTTTGTCAAAATTACGCTTGATAAAAATATTGATAATATTTTGTATATTATAAGATATGAAAATATAAATTTAAAAATATAAAATGATTATTTGAATATATTTTTAAATCAAAATAAGAATATTCTAATACTACCTTTAAAATGAGACTCAGAACGAATATATCAAAAATCATTTGAATTATTCAATTGTTTTGAAGATTAATTACAACATATGTCAATAATTAATTATTATTTCCGTTATCAGTGTTATTATATTTATTCTTCTCACCATCACATAATAATAATTTAAAATTTAAAAATTTTTAACAATTTGTCATGATATATCTTTGAGAATATGCATTATTATTATGTTTAAAATGATTTACGTGCTGAATTTCATAAATATATGAGAAAAGGAAATATTACATTTAGAAATTACTTAAAATATAGTTAATCTATAAAAATATAGATCAATTAAATATGTTCTAATCCCATGTTAATGAAATAAATTATTTGCGAATTTTAAAAGTTATCATTTTTATCACGTTATTTAAATATTTATAAAAATGATATCTTGTTTTCTCACTAAATAAAATTATCATGTTATAATTTCTGTGTTATGAATATCTTATTTTCATTTTTGAAATTGTCATTTTTTATTTTAATTTTTAAAGATTTAATATATTTTTATTATATTTTCAAAATAAAATACAAGTTAATTTAACTGACTCAAATATGTTTCGAATCTATAAACAAAAATAGACACCATAAATTTGTGATTTCGAAAAAAGCTTTTTCTAATTTTTTTGCTAAAATATTTAATATATTTATAAAACTTTTATTAATTAAAAATAGACACAGTTAAATAAATATTTAAAAATTTTCTTATTTCAAGAAACAAGGAGATTAATAAACTAAATTTGATTCTATCCTATTTTTTTAAAACTAAAAAAATTGTTGAGTTTTTAAAATCATTGATATTTTAAATTGTATAGAATAATTAAAAAAAAAGAAAAAATTGAAATAAAAATTCTCAACCTTTTTAACTTAAATATGTACTAATTTTTTTATTTGTTTTATGCAGTATGAATTCACTCATGATTTAAGAGTTAATTTTGTGTTTGAAAAGGAATTTGTAAATGATTATTAAAAAAGAATTTCAGCGTAATTTCACATCTTGTTAAGGAAAACCTTAAAATAATTTTTGATTTGAAAAATCCGAATGAATCTAATTAGTCATGAATTTATCTTTTTATATTGTCACTTAAAAAAATTTAACCAATTAAATTAAAAAACAGAAAAGTTATAAAATGTTTATATCAAAGAAATATTAAAATTCAAGAAGAGATATATTTAAGATTCTAACTAACCACGCAATACAAATGAAGATATTTTATTAACAGACAATGATCAGTTAACCTTTGTTTGTAAATTTGGTGATAATAGCAATAACATATTTTAATAGAGTCATAAAATGATCATAGATTTAAAATGAAAAAGTTAAGAGAAACCACACATAATTGCCAAATATAAACTCTTAAGGATTAGGATGATGCTCAATCGTTTATGACAGAATAAAAACTAACTGAATCTAAATATCTTTCTATTTTGTCTATATTTAAGTAAAATGTTTTTTTAGATGGTAAAAATACTTTGAAATTGATATATATCAGTTATAGATAGTTTTTAATGATTTCATATATATAATAATTTTCATTTTTTCATTATTTTAACGTTGGGCAATTTCAAAGTATATTCTTAAATTTTAAACTTTGAGGAAATTTTAAGAAAATATTTTACATTTAAACTTTGATGCTATCAAAATTAGTTTATTGTTGGTTAATATTATATTTACGTAAAATATTTTCCCACATAAACATAATTAATTTCATGTTAAAACTTAACTCAGATAAATAGGTATATATTAAGGTATAAATATCAATTGTCCAATATGTCTGATAAGAGAATATATTCTTAAATAGACTAAAAATTTCGAAAAGCATCGATGTTTAAAATAAGTAATAATCGATTGCTTACCAAAAATACGGAACAATTAACAAAATATTTCAGTTTTTAAGTTGTATTTAATAAATAACTGAACACCAGATGAATTAAAAATTTTAGAATTGAGAAAAATTAACAGATCAAAATTTGAATAAATATTTAAATGTTTGAATAGTAGTTTTTCACTTCAAAATATCAAATGAGAAAATCCCGGAGATCAATGTACTCTCTGATTTTCTCATGTAATTTACATGCATCATTTTTTGCATAATTTTAATGAAATAAGTATTTTATAAATATTTTATTATGTTGGGCTTCTTGAAGCATTTCAAACCCTATGCCATATAAGATAATTTTAACCAAATAAATTATTTTATGTTTGTATATAAGAAATTTTAATTTTCCACAGATAGACTTGTGAAGAAGCAAAGAATTGTTTCAAGCAATTTATTTATTATTGGCATGAATTTTAAAAGTTCGATAAGATATAATTAAGATAGTTAAAATGTATAGATTGTTTGTTCATTCAGGAATTGATAACAGATTCATCATGGATTGTTTGAATTCGTAAAACCTTAAATTATAATACCTCAAATTATTATTCAAAATCTTGAAAAAGAAAAAAGTGATTCAACGATACATTAAATTAGATAAGAAATGCATATTAATGCTCTTTCTTGTACTTGAATATATAAGGTACACGTTTCGTAAACTATATAATTTAAGGTTCATTTTGATGATATTATTTTTTTGAAATATAATTTAAAATAAAAATCAGAAAACTTATTTTATTTCAATGTACGATAAGAAAATTATCAAAAATTTCTATGAACTATCTATGTTTTTTTGAATTATTAAGTTTGTTTAATGAAACAACACTCAGTATGTAATATATACTAGCCTTAAATTGTATACATTATTTCTTGTATATTTTCGGAACTCTCTAAATTCAAAAAGACTTTTCTATTTAATTTTCAAAAAATACATCTGACCAAAATTAAACCGTATATTTCATCAAAAAATGATCAATCAAGATTAGTTAATATTTTACATCAGTAATTTTTATTTAAATACAAACATCATGAATCATTCTACTCTGAATAACATCGTAATAGATTAAACCTTTTTTGAATCACGTCAAATTCAATAACATATTATTTTCATTTTAATTTTTATTTCAGAGGTGATTTAAGAATTTTTTTCTAATTAAAAGTATAAATTTAAGATAATTTTAAGTATATATGTGATTTTATATATATTATTAATATTTATCGATTGTTTACTTTGTTAAAAATTAATGGTTACTTTTATATTTTAATTAACACATCACATAATTTATTCGTGAATATTTGATTAAAAAAGTTAATGTACCGACTATTATCTTGTATGAATTATACTTTTTATTTTTAATATTGTTTGTGTTCAAAATTTTTATTTTCGAAATTTAAAGTATTGATAATTCAATATCATAAAAAATGTTGTAATTAATAAATTGATTAGATTCAAAATATTTAATTCATTATTTATCTTGATGAAGAAAAGTCTATACTCATAATTAGATTGAAAATTCTATTAACGTCTATTATTACTTTTGTTAAACAAGAAATTTAAAATTTGATAATTTCATCAGAAATGTAAACTGTCTTAAAGATAACATCGAGTTAATTTCAATGATTGATTTCAACATAGAAACAGAGCTGAAATTGTTTAAAATGTAAAAAACTATATTTCTAAATATTCAATTCAAATTCTTACCTTAAATGATTTTAAAGAATATTTTGTTGCATTATTTTTTTAACATATACGTATTATTACAAACATGCAAAGGTTTAGCAGATTCGTGATTTAATTTAACAATAATTCCTTTAATAATATCCTCAATTAACATATAATAATAAAAAAATATTTTGATTTATAAATATCATTAATATTATAAATTATGTATAAAAATGATAGATTAATTAAATGAGTATTTTTGTGATTAATATGACAAATATGAGGATAACAAATTTTGATCATTTATATAAAAACTCACAGCCATTAAATTTATCAGCGTCTAATATTTCGTTGATATCATAAAGAAATATACCAATAAAATTAAAATTTTATCATGAATAATAAAATAATATTGAAATAATATCACTTGTATGTTTCAAAATGTTAAATTATAGTTGTATAATCATATAAATCGAATAATAAATTTATATTAAAACTTAAATAAATAATATAATTAAATTTCAATTTATATTTATGTGGAAAAAATTTTTAAATATATAATCAAATGGATAAACAAAAATTGATAAAAACCAACTTGTATCTTCATATTGTCTAGAATTATAAACATAAAATATATTTCGAAATGCATAGATCTATTAAATCACAAATATTTATTTCAATAATATAGATTAGATATCATCGAATTGTATCAGGCTGTTAGAGATCTGCTTTTGGTCCTATTTTTACAACGTAAATTTTATAACATATAAGCTAAACCTCGTTGCTCAAATATTGTTCAAACATAACAAAATTATCATGTGATTTTTTTAGATTTTATTATTTATTATAACAAATAGATTGTAATAACTGCTAAATAATAATATATAAAAAACGAATTTGAAAAAAAATATTAAAAATAAAATTAAAAATATCATTTAAATATTAAATTTTAATGCTATTAAAATATTAATTTATTATAATATGTAATCTTTAAACTTATAATTATATAAAATTTTATTTTTATTAATCATTTTATATTTAAAATTTATATACATAAATATCTAATTTATTTTAAAAATTTCTAATTTAAGACAGATTCCTTGATATATTTCGTAATATATTTAAAACTAAAAATTATGCATTATAAGAAAAGATTTTTATAATGCAAAAAAAATTGGAAATATATCATAAATATGAAATAAATAAGAAGAGAACTGATATTTAATAAAGAATTACATATAATAAATTTAATCTAAAATATTTAATTCAAAATCATAAATATATTAAATAACTACAAAACTAAGAGTATATTTTATATATATAATATCGTAAAAAAATAAAAAATGAACTCAAACTAAATATTTGATAATTATAACATCATTTATTATTTCAACAGAGATATTATTTTTTTGAAAATAATAATTATGGATGAAGGTAATAATATAAAAATGCCTATAAAATTTTAACAAATAGTTTTTTAATTTTTAAAAATGAGTTTTTAAATTTACATTCTAAGATAAATATTTGTGTTATCTTGTGTCTAAACTAATTAATAAAATATATTTAATAGGTTAACTCAGAAAATTAGAAATATTTGTAAAAATTTAAAAGAGGCTAAAATAGATAAAACTTGATTCATTTAAAAAAATTTCACAAAATTCTTAAATAGAATCAATATGAATAAAAAAAGATTAAAGTTAAAATCCAATTAAATTTTGATAATTTAATTATCGAAAAATAATGATAAATATTTATTTAAAAATGAAATACATAAAAAATTTGAAATACACAAACGATCATATACATTTTTTATTCTACTTACATATTAAGTATAAACAAATAACATATATGTTATTAGTTTTTACTTTATCCTGACAATAATTCTTAAATAATATCATATTTAAATTCTAAAAACTAATGTTTATATCAAGATCATATAAGTTTCAAGAAAATTCAAATCCTTGTTTCAAAAAACTAATATTAATAAAATCAGATTAACATACTAATACAATGAGAACAACTGGAAGACACTAAAAAATTTACAATGAATTATACATTTTGATTTTTAAATCATTTTATGAAAAATTTAGATATAATTCATATGTTTATAAATCTTCATAAAATAAAATTTATATTTATATTTTAAATTAATGTGCTTTAATCATAATAAAATTTATTTCATCGATTTCTTCTAAGATAAGATGAAATCATTATGTCAAATAATATCATTTATCTTTTCCTAAATTAGCTTATTCCAAATTGAAAATGAAAATATATATGAATTTATTTACATGAAAAATTAATTTTTATTTAAAAGTTTGTTTATTATAAAAAATATTGTATCTATTTTATGATAAGAAATATGCTACATTTTAAACGTAAATAAAAATAATTACATGAAAAAAAGGTTATATTTCTTTCATAAATTATTATGTTCAAAAAATCATATCATAAAATAAAATTAACCTTAATCCAGTCTATTCTAAATTTCTAGCAGAAGATGGATATTATTTTCAATAAATACAGCAAAAATATCTCTTAGATTAAAATTTATGATCTTTTCGATGAATCTAAAACATTCTGAACTTACAAAAATATCAAATGATTTTTTTAACTTACCGTTAAAAATTATATAATATTTAATATTGATACAAGTATTTCTGTGACGTTCGTAAAAGATTGATAGTTTCTTTGATTCAATGAAAGTTTTCATTATATATTATTTATATTGTTTTTATTTGTAAATCTTTGTTTGTTTGTTCACATAAATAAATAAAATCATGAAATAATTATTGATATTTTGTTATACTCTACCTGTATAAAATATCAATTTTGTATTTTTTAATTGATTTTCCATTTTGATGAGGTAGTAACACAATTTTAAAATTCTAAATGTGAAAAATTTCCAAAATTATCTTAAGTGTTTTTCAAACACTTGAAACAAAAATTAAAAAAATTTTACAGCAAATAAGTTTATATAACATTTAATTTCATATTTTTCACACATATTAATCCTCAAATTATATTGAAAAATATTAAAAATATTTGATACCCAAAAAAGATAATAATAATTGGCCCTTTAATAATCGTCTAAGATGGTACAACGTGTAAAGCATCCACTTTGCAAGATCTTTTCATGATTCAAAAACTCATATAATCTAAATAAATTTTTATCGTTCTAATTAACTTATGATAAAAATAATATTAACATTAAACTTAATTACTCTGTGAACATATCCTTAATAATATCTATTTTTATATCAGTAATATATACTTGAAATTAATTTGAATATATTTTGAAAGTGCTGCAACATTCAGAGATATTAATATTTGACAATTTATATTTAATATTATTAGTGAATCATATAATTTTCATCTAATTAAATTTTCTTAATTTATGTATATTACATTAGAGATATCAAAAATATCTTGAGATAAATTTATTCTAAAAACACAAAAAATCAAAATTTAATAAATGTTAAGCTTTTTAATTTAGAATTAAATTTACTTAAATGATAATTAAACGATATTTTAAAAAACAAATTCAAATAAAATTTATTATGTACCATATTTTATTCAACATAACTTTAATAATTTAAAAAATTCTTTTTAAACCCAATTAAAAATGTAAAATACAATTTTATAAATTGATATGTTCCGTAAATTCTTTTAAAAAATAAAAAAAAGAAAGATAAAAATTTAACATTGAATTCTTCGATATATTTACATGACATATTTTAAATTATATTAAATAGTGTAAAAATTTAAACAAATTTTTTTTTATATTTTTGTCTTTGCTTATAACTAAGAATTGATTAAATATATTATTTATAAATGTATCTTTAAAATTTATATCTGAGTGTAAATTGCATCATTTGATAGAAATTAGGTTCAAAATATTTGTAATGGCATTCATATATTTATCGATTGTTTTAAATATAAGTAAAGAAAAATTTATGAGCATTCATAAAGAAAATTTATAAAGATAAAAAAAAATTAAATAAAATAATTCGAATTTATTTATAATCTTATAATTTATTTTTTGAGTATTGAATTAAAGCGAAATTAATTTAGAAAATCAATGATATATTCCAAATTATGATTTATATAAATTTGATATTGATAAGTCAAAAATTTAATCAATTTTTAAATAATTTGAAAATTTACTGATATGAAATATTTGAAAATCTATTATTCAAATATCTAGATTTTTTGATTTTATCGTTATATAGCTTTTTAAAAAATTTGAGAAATTAGTGACTATTAAATATATCGATATAGCTGTATTTATAATTTCAATTCAACTGTTTTGAACCATGTTTTGAAATATTTATTTCATGAATATTACCAGATTTTAAATATTTTTGAACAAAAATTGAAAATTGATATTGGTTCTATGTATGATAAGTTTATTTTAACATTTAATGACATTTATTTTTCATATAACACCATTTTAACCTATTTTTTAATCAAAGTATCAATGATTATTTTGATTAATATTCTCCACAATAATGCATTATTTATGTGTATATTGTTTAAAATTTTCAATCGATGTTTTTTATAAAATATATGCAAAAATATTTGTTTTGTAAGAAAATTGAATCTTAAATAATTTAATAACTCCAATTTTTATTTTTTAAAATGATACATAAAAATAAGATAAAATGATATAAAATGTTTGAATAATAAACGCATTACATTCTATTTAATCTATCTCAGAAGCTTTTTCAAAACTATTCATATTGTCTAAATTTTTGTCGATGTTATTTTTAATATTAGGTGAAAATGAATAGAGGAGGTAAAATAAATTTAAAAATATTTTTATCATATTACAATATAATAATGATGTTATAAAAATATTTTTTTGAATATTTATCTGTAAATATATATTTCAATTATATCTGAATGCTATTAGTATGAATACAAAATAAAAAGAAGAAATTTTGTAATCATGTAAATGAATAAAAATATGCATAAAAATTTGAATTAATTATATTATTTTTTTAATATTTCCTTTATAATTTTAGATAGAAATGGTAATTTTTTGAAGTAAATTTATTTTTTAAAATTAAAAATATTTATTTATTTATCGTATGAAATGTAGTAGTTAATTTTAATAAAATGCATACATAATTACATATTAATTTCAGCATTTTAATAGCAATTTGATCTTTTGATATTAATTTAATTTTTTGATTGATATAATAGATATATTGTAATTGTTCACAAAACACAAATATATATTATTATTTAAATCTTATTAAATGTAACAATCAAAATATAAATATTTTTTACACTGATAAACATACTGTTAATATTTTTTATTTGATAAAAATAAATCCTTAAAAAATTTTTTTTCTTTATAAATAAAATTTTGAATTCTTTAAATTTCAAAAAAAGTATATGATTTATTATTGTATTGTTTTTTCAAAATTAATTGAAATAAAAATAACGTAAAATTATTTAAATATATTGTTTACTTAAACTTAGCTTTAATTAAGAACATCTATGGTCATGGTAGATTAATAAAAAGATTTAATTTATATGAAAAAAATTTTTGTATCAATATCGTCTGGTTTTTGATTAAATTTAGATCTCTAAAAATATATATTTAAAGTGATTATATAATGTTTACATCATATATATTCCCAATAAAATAAGAAAAATATACAAATTATAAAGTGCATATAGTTTATTTTAAATATAATATTGATGAATTATTAATATTTTATTCAATATTTTTAATTCGATCATAAATTTATTATTTATCTTTAAATTATTTCAACATAATTAATTTAAAATGCATTTTTAAGAATATAAAAAAATCAATTTTGATATTTTAAAATAAAATATCAGGATTAATTATAAACATATATTAATTATTGTAGAAAATTTATTTTTCGAATTTATATCAATTTAAATAATATACGACTTTTCAAATTTAAATTATTGTCAAGCAAAAATATTTTAAAAAAATAACACTCGTTTACATAAAACAGTGCATGTAAATTAAAGAATTCATTCAGCAATAAAATTATATTTGTTGATTCAATTTTATAATATTATCTTTGTGACTTATTTTAAAACACATAAAAATATTTATTGATAATTTTATGTTTTAAAATTATAATGATATTCATTAAATGTGATATTTTGAATCTAGCATCATAATAATTTAATTTTATATCATAAACTAAACAATTGAGGTATGATTCGATATCAACATATAACGTATATATATATAAATTATAGCCTTATTTATCCTATTTTTAATCATTAATTTGATATCATATTTATCTTAGTTGAGTAAGCCATTAAAACAATTCAATATCAAATATATTAGTCGAATGAGAGTAACTAACATGAATGTATCATACATTCGTTAATATATTAGTATCAATCCACAAATAAATTTAAATGACATAAATAAAATTCAATTATCATATTTTTTATATTTAGAGATAAAAACTATTTAAATTAATAATTTGATTGTAATATAAGATATCTAAGCGTCCACTTCTTCATAATATTAATTCCATAACGTTTTTAAATGTTACATATTTTTGATTTCAATAAAATACCAATACATAAGAATTTAAACCATAGCATGGATTTATTCTTTTAAAGTGTTTTTTATAATCAATGATAAATTAACGATTTTTAAAATATTTAAATTTAAAGATCAAAGAGAATCTTCATAATCTCAAAAAAAATAATATTTATATTAATTTATTTTATCAAAAATTTGTGAAAAAATCTATGATCCTAAGCTAATTAAACATTTTTATTTAAATATTTGATTCTATGTCAAATATCTTTTTATTAATTTATTTAATTTTTTTTAGATTGAATTTTATTGTATTTTACAATCAAATATTTTGTATAAGTTTTAAATTTATCAAATAATAAGTTTTATTTTCATTAACATTTCAATTTATTTATATAATATCTGAAATAAAATTCATTTGAAATAATTTGAACAAACACTTGTATTCCAGGGGAATTTAAACAAATGTTAAATTCGAATTAAAAAATTTACCATTTTCAAATATTCTCGATTTTCATTTTAATCGATAATATATAAAGAGTATCCACTCAAATTTATTAACGGTAACGATTTATGATAAGATATATAAATAAAAGCTTGATACTAACAAACAAAAATGTTTTTAATTCAAAAAATAAACGTTTAATTAAACTATAATTATATCTATATTCAGTTAAATCCATAAAGTATAAAATTGTAATTATATTTTTAAAAGTATTGATATGTTATCGTTTTCTTCTTTACTAAATATAATATGCATATTTATTTCAAAATATAATCAACATGCATGTTCTAATAAAAATTAAATTGATTTCAATAGTACAATAAAACCATTAATAAATTTTAAATAAAATAAATATACATTATCATCGAATAAAAAATAAAATCATGACACTTAATTAATTTTTAGAAATAATGATTACTATTAAATTAAATAGTTACTTTGATTTAAAATATTTTAAAATATATTATTTCATTTGAACTGTAAAAAATCAATATCAATACGAAACACATATAGCTACAATTAGCTATTCATATTCTTTTTAACTTCAGGGAACTATTTTCATATCTATTTTAACAATATTTCGTGAGCCTTCAGATATTATCGCTCAGGTGAAAATGAAAAAAGATTTATCATAGGATTCAGTGTAAACGATGTTAATGATAACAATTCTATCATCACAAGATAAAGGAACCATAATCTTTTTCTTATAGGACCAGAGTTTAATATGTCACCTTTTGAATTTTTCGCTTTTTTTTAACTTCATTTGTTTGCAATTCATATGGTGAAACTAACTTAGCATCTTTTAGGATTAACCAAAAAATTATCGATGTTAAATTTAATTTCAGTGATCAGTTAACGAATATTATCAAAATTAATCCTACAATTTCACATTTTTGACATGCTGACTTTTTATGAATCTCTTTTGTTTTTATGTAAAAAAAAGACAATATCATCAAAATCCTATTAGAAGCTTTTAATTTCTCGCCGTTGGGATTTACCTTTATTTTTAGACATAACAAACACTATGTATAATAATTCGCTGAGTCTATTGCTTCAAATGATTCTTTGGAAGAATTCAAATATTTTTTTAATTGCAGGTGTTGCTTTATTTCAAACATTAGTTCGAATTGGTAAACGCCTTGAAAGTATGAGCTGTAAAATTAAATGAGAAAATAACAAATATTTAACAAGATTCCCATTGATCGAGATTCTCGATGGATTTACATTCTGAAGAAATAATATTCTTGATATATCTGTTTACCAATTCCATCTAACTGAGTTTGATACTCTATATTAAACGTTTACGAAATTTCTAACCTTATACAAAATAATTCAAAATTCTGACAGGTGAATTGAGAACAATATTATTATGAACTATTAAAGATGTTTCAAATTTTATCACGACCTTTTTGATAAATCTAAAATAAATGTTGTTAACATAAGCTCTTATAGTTAGGATCTTTGTTTCGAATTTTATACAATTAACCCGTATAACCAAAATTTAACGGTTTTCAGCATTCGTAACATGTATAAGAAAGCGACATACATCTAAAAACTATCCAAAGAATATATTCGAATTTACTGCTGTAGGCTCTCAGATTAAAAACAAGATATTATTTCTTCTGAATATTTCACACACCGTCGATATTGTTATTTATGTATTGGTGCATTAAAGTACAATAAAATTTACAAATGATGCGAGACAACGTTCTATCAAAAACAAAATGTCAGCTTTCTTCTTTACACATGCGTATAATTAATGAAATATATTTTTCCCTGTCAAAAATTTCGATGCGTATCCTCGGTCTTCTAACAATCATATACGAATAGAGTATTGTTTCAAAAAAATTATCATTAATTATTATTCACGAAATCGTTAATCTGACATAGTATACTTGATCAGGGTTCAAAAGATAAATCACTAAGTTCTTTAAAATATTTTATTGTGTCTTCTTGATTTGATGCATCTGAAATACTAATTAATTTTTACAAAAATCTCATACAACGCTAACTGGTGCTTCCGCTTGAGACAAACTCTTTGTTGTCTTGGCTTAAGCCTTTACATATTTAGAGTCACTACGATGAATGATTGTAAAATTCATGTTCAGATATTAGTCTATCCTACATATACGTTCAAAAAAATATCTAAGCTGTGATAAATATCCTCTGGGATCATTATACATTAATTTCTGAGATTTTTAAGCTAAATTGTACAGTCATAATTTATAAAAACATACTCGATGGTTATAAAACTTTATCTTACGAAAGAAATATTTCGGTTCTATTTAATCTTATGTTTGATAATCGTAGTTTAAACATTTTTAACTGTATTTACGTCAAAATTTATAGATATAATCACTTTATTTCCTGTACAACTTAAATTTGTGTTTATCAAAATTTTTATAAAAATCATGAAAGGTTTAAACCTGATTTTAATCGAAATGAGATGTCAAGGAATCAAACGAAAGATAATCGGTTTACTTTTATCTTAATATACCAAGTTGATAAGTTAAATTTTTAAAAGTTGTCTCAATCAAAGCATAATTTAAAAATAATCTCTGGTAAAAGCACACTCACAAAAATTAATGTAATTCATTCTTAGAAGAAAAGAATAACTTAATTTGAAAATTTTTCATCTTTGATCAGATCTGCGTTTGCATATTTCTCTTCAACCAAGTTTCTTTTGAATTAAATTTATATTTGAAAAATTCTCATTTAGATCAAATATCAAATTACCGGTTCTTCAAAAGTTTTAATGACTGCTATATGTGATTCGAAAAACATGATTATGCGTAAATGTTACGAATATATAATTTATTAATGTCATTATTAATTTATCAATCATTTTACAATACAGAACCTGTCATTCTGTGTAATGTACATTGAGCGATAAAGAGCACATATGACATAAATTTGAAGTGAATATATTTAAAACTTAGTCGTAAATGTCGTTTTCTTATTTTGTATTAATCTTTTGCTCTCGTTTGATTGAGACTGTTTATCAAATTTAACTTTATTTACTATTTAGCACAGTAACTTTCATTTATTTTCAAATATATTCATATTCCTAGTACACGTCGATATTCTTCTGATTATTTTATTTCTGCTTATCGATGCAAATTGTTGAGTCATCATTATTTGATGTTTTAAAACAATATAATGAGTCTAACTAAGGTTGATTTAGATATAATTTAAGGATATCATTTTTCATTCCGCGAATTTTTAAATTTCTCTGTTTGAATTAATGGTACTAATATGTTGTTTTTAAGAGGAATATTATTGTCAATTTTTAATAAATCCTCAAAAGAAGACAGAATCTATGATCATAGTCAGGTTTTAAGATAAAAAATTCATATTTCATGAGCACATCACGATATAAATCAACAATTATATTTGGATCATGAGATAAAACACAATTAGTCATTATTTTATCATTAATAATTTTATTAAGTTTGGAAACCACTGTTTTATAATCAATTTTAAACAAAAGAAACATAGAATCATTTAGGCTGTTCTTCCGCTTGACTGAGACGGAGTTTGAGAATGGGATGTTTAAATTTTTATTAAGAAAAACCCAATTTAAGAATCAAATCTTATAAAAAGTATATTTTAAAAACATATAATTTTATAATGAATCAATCATCCTAAATGAAAATCTAAATTGGCACTCATCTAATGACAGAATTAGAATGGCTGAATGTAAAAAATTATATTTATTGTATAAATGTTTTTATAATTGTCTTTTGATATAAATTAAAATTTAAGCAATATTGATGATCCACTATCATTTTGTAATAATTAATCTTGCCTCAAACTTCCATTCTTTAAAATTATATTGTCTCAGTTATAAACTTATTTTAACATCAAATTAACTTATCTTATGTTACATCAGCTTACGTGATAGCTGAAGAAAAATACCACAACAACCGTTAATACTATTAGATATACCGTGTTTTCATATCTTTATTACCTTTCATGTAAAATATAAATTTATATAACGTTTTTGAGTCTAACTATATTCAACTATATCTTGTTGTCTACGTGCTGATAGCTAGAATACGTTATTAAGGCCGTCAGACGTCTTTGCCGACTGAAACAGATTCAATGATTCACAAACACTATCTGAAACTAAATTTATATTTCATGAATTATTCTTTATATATATCATATGAGAATAGTTCGGAATTTACATTTAAATTTATTTCTTATTCATGTGTTTCAGAATATTTTCCTTAAAAATCTAAATTTTTTATTTTCATAAACACAGATACACTCTTAGTAGTATTGTTTTCTTTTCTAGGCATTCTCATCTGAACTTTCTAAATCGTATACTTCGGGCACATATATAAACAGATCCTTGGATTTGTTGTCTTTCTTGAAGATAATCTAAAAAAGTTATATAAAGATATATACGACGAGTTTAATTTAGGTCTATCCTCATCATCACATAAACAATATATAACTCAAGCCTTTTTTAAGATGAAAATTATTCTAAATTTTTTGAGAAAAGCACAGTTTATGTTGTTATTTTAGATGACTACGCATTGTAAATTAAAAACTATAATACATAACTTTATGATTTATCTCCATCTAATTAATTTCCAAGCTCTGTCATAAAAATTTCAATAAACCACAAAATATTTCTTATTATTTTCAAATTATTCATATTTTAAATTTCTATTTAAAGTAATTTGATATAATTCTATAGAAGTTTCATATAATTTTACAAATTTATCAAAAATTATATTTTAGATATATTTTAAAAATCTGTCAGAATAATCATTTAATCGTGGTTTTCAAATATGATAATCCAATTATTTCGACAATTTTTTAGAAATAAAATTTATAAGTTCATGAACTATTTCGAAATTTTATTTAGAGAAAAAACAAAGTATTATTTATTCGTATCCATGATTAGTAAGAAAGCATAAACTACTAATATAGACCAAATGATGATCGCTTTGATAAAATAACTGTGATATTATACTTACCTATATTTACCTAACAGTATATGAAAAAATTTAAACAGATGAGTTGAAAGTTAATTTTAAAAAAATAACTAATTTATATTATATTACATATATTTTAATTGAAATTTTATTAATCATATAAATAAAAAAATATAATGATTTTGAAAAAAATATAAATTTTTAATGGGTATATTTTTAATTTATTTTTAAAACTCCAATTTTATTTCAAAATCGTGAACTATTATATTTTTTAAATTATATATATTTTAATATTTTATACTTAGTTATTAAATATATTAATTTTATGAATAAAATAAATAAAACTAAAAAAAATTTCATTTGATTATTACCTTTGAATATATCACTTCAAATCATAATTTTATAGAATTTTTAAAATTATGTTAAATTAAACTATATTTTTCATATATATCATATGTTTACAGCTATTTATATGATTTACAATGTTCCGAAATTATAAAACAGTTAAGTCATACTTTAAATATAATGCATACGTAATATAATTAAAGAAATTTAAAAATGTGATATATGAGAAAATTACTTTAAATAGATATATTTTTACTTTTTAAATTTCAAAATATTATCTATACCTTAAAAATATATTTAATTCTTGAAAAAAAGTGGAGTATTTGAACATAATATTCAATGATACAAAATAGTTATAAATGAAATCACTCTAAATTTTATCAATGAGATTCTTATTTAATAACCAGAACGATACTGACAAACACAGTTCATCAAATATGATTTTTAAAATCTACGTAAAAAAATAAGATTCATAGATCAATAAACATAAGAAATTATAACTATTAATTGATAAACTCCATATCATTCATTTGAAACAAAATTCAAAATGCAGTTATTTTATGAATTTATTTTATAAACACATAAATAATTAGCGAATTTATATTTTATAAAAACTATTAAATTCAAATATAAATTATATATTATGAAATTTTTCACCAATTTGATAATCATAAGTTGATGTATTTATATAAATATGTAAAAATTTTTTGCTGTATTGATATTGAAACTTAAACATAATAAAATGCTTTGTAATTATAAAAAAATAATTTTAATTATCAATACATCAACAAATGTACAATTTTTGATCTAAATTTATAAAATAATATGTTTGTAAAACTGTTAAAAAATGGTTTTTGTAAAATTTTGAGAAATACTTTTTGACGTTAATTCTGCATGACGAAAAATTTTTAAACTGTTTTTATGTAGATTCAAAAGAATAATATATAAATTTTATACTTTTTATATTTTAAGAAATCAATTCTTTGATACAGTATATAACTTTGTGAATTACAAAATTTTTAAAAAGATAAATTGGAGTTACATTTAGAGATATTTTTTCATAAAATTAAAAAGTTGTCTTAATTTAAGTTTATCTCATAAGTGTGATTCATTCTGAAGATCCTTCTGAATCATACTAATTTAAAAAAAAATTATCTTTAATGTACTGTAAAATCAGCCTATTTATTATATCAATTTAATTTTGACAAAAAAAAGAGTTCTATACAAAACTCATTAACAAAATATGAATAAAAACCAAATTTATTTTTTTAGAAATTAATCATTTAATGTCAAATAAATAGAATAAATAATTATAAAATAATCTATGGTATTTATTTTAAAACTAAAAATAAGATAATTCAATAAATATATTAAATATTAATCTCTAGAGTGTATGTAATATTCTATAAATTGAGAGATAAAAATATCGTTATGAAATAAGACAATTTTTCATGTATAAAAGTAAGTAAAATTTATTTGATTTCATAATTTACAAATGTGCATTAATTTTTTTATTTAATATTTAAACTTACTTGAAAAAACAGAAAATAACAATTTTGATGCATAATCATTTGTTCGTTAAAGTAAAATAAATATATATTTATTATTCATTTTAAATTTAAAAATTTAAACGTTTCTATATATGATAATGATTTAAAGAATATCATGATGAATAATATTTCCTTTAATTTTTTATGAGTTATTTTAATATTTGAATGCTTTATGATATTAATTAAAATTGAATGATAAAAAAATTTATTTGATCATTACAAGATTTTTTTACACAAAACTATCTATAATTATTTAACCCACAATATTGTGACCTTTTTATTTATTAATAACATTTAATAAAAGATATTCTTAAAATCTATTTACATCAAAAATCTATGTATTTATATTTTTCAGTCAGTTTTATTTATAAATGATTTTTTTTAAATAATGTTCATAATTATTCTATTTTTGAAATTTTTTTACTTTTGTGATCAAATGTACAAATTTTTATTTTTTCATAACGATATTATGTTCAAATTATATTATTAAAATGTAAAAATTAATAAATTTATTTTAATAAAATATGAAAATTAAAAAAAAATTAAATTAATATTAAAAGATGAATCTTTAATATGAGCAACTTAATATAATAAATTTAAAATAACATTTTAATTATACAGATTGATTTTTTTATTGAAAATGAACAATTAAGAAAATATATAATAACATTATATATATGAGAAAATATAGACAACAGAAATTAATATTTATAAGACAAACAAAATAAATTTTGAAACATACATTTATCTATGTACAAAATAATGAGACTTTTATTTTTTTATTTATTTGTTAAAGACATTTAAAATTTGAAAATATTATGTATATATTACATTTTAATAATGTAGAATGTTAATCTTAATGAATCTTAATTTATAAGTTACAATTTTTTTAATTATTTTAGATTTATTTAATATCTTTAAGATATACCATTTTTTTTCAATTGCGTCATTTTTTTTCGATTGCATCATTTTTTTCAATTTTTTTGAAAAGGTAGATAGTATTGCAAAGTTATTGAATTTATTATTTTCATATTGGTAAAAGTGTTTTTCAGCGTATTTTCCCGGCTCTGATATATAAGCCCTTTTTACGATAAATATGAACTCAAGCGAAAATTCGAACACTACAGATACTGGTAACAAACGGTATGGGAAGAATAGTGATGAAAAAAGAAGAAGTCTTGTTCGACTATATGAACAAGGTAAAACAATAAAGGAAGCATCTGAAATAGTACAGATGAATTACAATTCTGCAAGATCATTTGTTACCAGATATTTAAAGACTGGTAACATTGACAAACAAACAAAAAGGTGGGAAAATTAGGACTGTATCAAACGACAGTATAATCTCTTCGATCGAAGAGATCATATCTAATAATCCAGACTTGACACTAAAAGAAATCAAAATAATTTTTGTTGCGAAGGGATCCCAATCTGAAAATTTCCCTTTCGACAATTGATAAATGCTTAAGAGAATTGGGCATCAATTTTAAAATCAAGCATAATGAATTGGATAGAGTAAATGATCCGGATAAAATATTACAGCGAAAAGAATATTCGCTTTGGTTTAATAATTTTTTTTCAAACGATTTTTCTTCCGCTATTTTCGTTGATGAAACTTCAGCGAACCTTCAAATAAAAAATTCTCAAGCAAGGTCAAAAAAAAGGCACCAAGGCCAACGTAATAACACCTACAGTACGTGGTCGTTCTGTTTCGATGATTTCCAGCATGTCCATCAATCGGATGTGCTACAACAAAGTGATAACCAATTCAACGGTCAATGCGGATATATTTAATACCTATCTGACCGAATTGTGTATATTTTTAAAAGATGAGCTGAACATGAGAAGTGCATGTTTAATATTGGATAATGCGAAGATCCATAGAAGGGTCGATATTGAAAGGATAACATCATGTTATGGATTTTCATATAAGTTTTTATCTCCCTACTCATATATGTTAAATCCCATTGAAAATGCATTCTCGAAAATCAAAAATGATGTGAGATCAAGAATAAGAGTTGGAGAGGAGATTATGTTGTCTGATTTAATGCTTTCTGAATGTTAGAATATTTCAAGTGAAGATATTGCGGGTTTTTTTAGGCATATTATTAGAAATATAACTAATTGTGCGGCAGAAATTCCTTATAATCATCAATAAATTTTAATTTATTAATTTATTTTTCTTTTTGTAATTATTGTTTTTTGAGTGACGCAATTGAAAAAAAATGGTATATATCAAAAATATGTTTAAAAAAAACAAAAATATTCAAGAATAATGACGTTAAATAAAAGTCAAATAAATTAATATTAATTTTTTGATATTTAGACCATTATAAATTGATTCAGAATTAAATTCAATGTTATAATAATTATTACATTTTTAATATCTATAACATGAATATAATATAAATTGGATAAAATATTCAATCTTTTTTTTTATTCTATAAATTATTTTAATAAATAAAAGACTATATTATTGAATGTTTAACTAATATTTTTCCACTTATATAAGTTTTATTAAATATTAAATAAAAAATTTAAAGTAAAAATAATGATTATATTTTTTAATAAAAAATTTATCAAAATAATATTTTATTTTAAAAATAATAATAATTATGAAAAAACGATTTTACCATTAAAGTTTTAAATATATCTAGCACTTAAAAAAAACAGATACTAACTTGACATCAACGAAATGTATTTATGACTGTCTAAATATTTTTATATTTACACTTCTCAGGAGTAAAAATTTTTATTTTGTTGTTAGTGAGAACTAAAAGATTTAATTTTACATTTTTGATTAATTTATTTTTTAATAAAAAACATTCAAAAATATTTAAATTGTTATTTTGATGAAAAATCATAAATATACTAAGATTTGAAAAATTAAAGACTATTTAGTATGTTACAAATATATTATTTACAAATATTATCAACCAGAATGTATCAAATGAAACCTGATTTCAATTGCACATAGTTATTTATATTATACTAAGTTGAATATCCAAGAATGTAAACTTTATAGATTTTTATAGTAATCAAATGTTGATTTTATAATATATTTATCAAATTAATTAATCTTATCATAATTAATATATATTTATAAAATTAAATATTCTTACGAAAACAACTATTCTAAATTAACTCTATCTCTAAATTGTGACATTATTTTTGTAAAATATTTTTATGCTAAAATCTGCCTATACAGAAATTGATAAAAATATAACTGTAAATGTTTGAAGAATATGTGAAATTTTATTGACCTATAAAGTTCGTTCATAAAAAATAGACTGATTATCCAAGTTAAAATATTTTTAGCATTTCGTTTAAATAAATTAAAGTAAATTTAAATACAAAACATAAATATTTGAATATCTAATTCGAATAAATTTATTATTTTTTATCTAAATCGTTTAAATAATTTATTTATTAATGATAAATACTATTTAATTAATTTCCTGATAACAAATTTTAAAAATACAAATAATTAAAATATCATCATTTGGAGAAGCGGAAATTTAAATATTTGATTTAAAATAAAAATTATAAAATAATTTAAATATATTTAGATACTGTTGATAATAACGTATTAAAATAAAAAGAAGAAAAATTTTGAATTTTTAATCTAAACAGTGCTTAAATAAATCTATATTTTATTTTTTAACATATAAATTTTTTGATATTTTCATGTAAAAATCCAAAAATATTAACTGTTGTATAAAATTTGTATTTTGCTTAATTGATGTGAAAACATCTTATGTCAATGAAATAATTCTTTGTATCAGGAGAAAACATATAAAACATTTATTTTAATCTTATGAATGTAACACATTATTATCTTATATATTATCGATTTCATTTTTATATCACTTAAGAAATAATATAATAAGCTTGGATAAGAAATTATACAAATAAGGTTGTTAGTTTTTTGTATTCGAGAATGTTGAAAAGTAAATACTTTTTAAGAATTTATTAAAAGACCATATAAAAATTTAATAATTTGATTAAATATATAAAATGACTGTATTTTATCAATAATGTTCCAAAATAAAAAAAAGTTTGAAACATTCGATTTATTTTTGAATTAAATAAAATTAATAGTATATCTGATTTGCTACAATAGGTGTTAAAAACATTAAGTTATGAAATAATACCAAATATATAATTGATCTCTACCATAAATGGTGGCATAAAATAAATATTTTCATGATATATAGAACTTTAAGCTGAAACGAGAGTTTTATTTAAATTTATAAAGTGAATTTAGTCTTCCAAAATAATATGTGGATCACGCGAGAACTCGCAGAAACAGTTTTTCACGACTGTTTCATTCTCGTTCATCATATTTTTAATTCATTACTGCAAAGAATCTTGAACATTAATTTTATTTTCAATATTTAGTTATTAGTGTGAATTAATTTTCCAATAAGGCACTAATTCTTGATGTAACTGTAGTCAAATACATTTTGGTATAAATCTTTTTTAATTATCCTTGAAAAATTTAAATATCATCAAGAATAAATTTTAAATCATTGCTATTTCGAATAAAATGTTTGTAAATTCAAGTATTTTAACATTAAATAATCACTTATTTTAGTATTTCTAGCTATTTTCACAAATTAAAAAGATCGCGACAAATATGAATTTAAAATATAGCATTTTGAAAATTTTAATCAGATAAAAAATTAATAATTTTATAAATGTATTATATTTCATTTTTAATTCACAAAAATAATTATTACCTGAAAATAGATTAGGTTTTAATTAAATATTTTTAGGATTACTAATTTTTCAAAAATATTTGTGATGTATGCATTTCAGATATATCTTATATACACAAACAGATACAATATTTTAAAATATTTTATCTGTTGAAAATTCTTAAAATAATTACAATAAAAGATCATTGAAATATTTTCTCTGTTAAATTAATATGTGTATATTTTGTTAAAATTTAATAATAAAAATATGTAGATGCTAAATAAGAGCTATTAAATTTTATCCATATTAAAAATATCTATAATAACCAAAAATATGTTAGTAAATTTTAATTAAATATTTTTTTATATGAAATATCAAATAAAGTTACAAAATAATATTTATTTTGCTTATTTTTTAATCGCAAAAAAAGCACTTAAATTAGTATTCTCTTAAATATAAAAAAAATAATATCAAGATTGTATCCTTTGATATAATTTATTCTAAGACATTATATCAAAGAGAATATCAATAGTTTATTTATATTTTTTAATAGAAGGAAAAAAACTAGGTATTTAATAATTAAATTATGATCGGAATATTTTCAAATTTTCTTATGAAATTTGAAATCTTTACATTGTGATTTTTTCTTTTGAAATAGTTTAATTTTTAATCTAGCAATTTAAAATGATGTATCTAAATAAGGTTATTCATTTTTTTACATTTTTAACGATGTAATTCTTATAATATTTTTGAAAATAATAAAAATAAATCTTTTACAAAAAATCAAAGTTAATATATGTTTTAAATCCTTTTATTTTTTGTTATCAATTTTTTTTATTATAAGATCTTCATAAATTATACTGTTTGAGTTATATTTAAAGGCATCAAATCAGGAATCCTCAAAAATATTTTAGATAAGTTTTTATTTTATCAGAATATAATTTTATTAAATTCAAAATCTTTAATAGATAGATACGCTATGATAATTTGATTTTAAATATTATTTCGATTCCATATTAATTTTTAAAGATTTAATCAGTTCAATAATAACGAGTGAATATATATTACATAATTTTATCATTCATTTTTTTTATTTTTGATTAATAATGAATTTTTAGGGATATTATAATCATTTGATTTAAATCTGGAAAGATTAAAAACGATCCACAGAAGAAAATATTTAAATAAAACATACATCGCAAAATGTTGAATACGTTAATAGTTCTAATATCTCTGTCATGTTTAAGTACATTTATTTTAATTTATCAATTTTTAAAGGTATCATGAAATTTAAAAGTTTTAACTAACATTAAATTGAACAGTTTTAATGTTATATATATAAATGTGTTAATCTAAATTTTAAGTAATATATATTGCATATCATGTGTCTTGTTATCTTATTTAAATTTTTTAAAATATCAACAATGAATCGAGGTAATTTAAATATTGGAAAATTTTAGAATACACTATAATGTATATTATAAAAGAGTGTTTTTAATATCAGAAATTTTGAAAATAAAAACAAAGTTTTATCACTCATGAGTTTGAATAAAAATATATTATATATTTTATCAAATATATTTTCATGATCATTAGTAGATACATTATTTTTAATATTTTAAAATATATAAAAGAATTATTAATATATAAAAATTAAACTCAAAGATAAAAAAGCTGGAATTTGTAGCATATGTGTTAAAACTAAAAGAATAAAAATATTTCCGCTTTTTAAATATGGAGAAATGTCATAAATATATCTTTCATAATAATATTTCACTGTGAAACATTTCTTGAAACAAAATATTTTTAATTCAGATCAGCATATGTCATATAAACATTTTATAAGTTGATTTTTTATGTTAATTATTATTATTTATCTCAAAAAATTACATCTCTGAAGTATATGTTCTATTTTATATAACAATATTATCAATATTAATTTAATTTGTATTAAAAATGTTTAACATTCATAAATAGATATTGATGAAAAATATAAAAATTTAAAAATGATTTTTATCTAAAAGTTCGAATTATCACATCATATAAACAAAACATTGAAGTTAATAGTTTTAATATGTTTATATATCGATTAATCGCCTTTTCCTTTGACGAATTCCTGTTTTAAAATAAATAAAATAATTCTTCAACTCTCTCTTTATGTTGTTAAAAATAATTTCTTATTTTAGTTCATAAAAATTCAAATCCTAAAAATGAAATTTATCTATAACAATTTTTATTCATTCAACCACTTTATAATTAAAAGTTAATTCAGAATTTACTTCATCAGCAATTTGATGAAAAATATACAATTTATTGTTTTGATGTGATTTTACTTTCCATTTGTATTTAAATCAAGATATTTTTTGAATATAAACCGTTGAAAATAAAATACATTTAATTAGTATGTTTTAATATGACTTATAGATATTTCACGTTTATTTTATTATTTATCTTTGATAAATATTTCATTTTACTTTAACAACATTCTTATCTATAAATATTATCAAATAAATCAAATTTTTGTTATTGTTAATGACTTCTTTATCAAAATTTTATATTTATTCAAGATTTTAGATTCTTGTTTTTTCTGTTCATTAAAAATAAGTATTTGTTGTTTTTAAATTTTTGTTGTGATAATAAAAATAAAAATTTTAAGTTAAAACAAACCTTCATTGACCATATTTAATTAGATGATAAAATTTATCATATTTAATTCTTAAAAGTTATCACACATTTAAATCATTATGAATTTAAATTATGAGTAATTTTTTTTTATTTATATTTGTAATAAATCAAAATTAATAACAACTCTTTGTCATATTTAACATTTATATATTAAATTATATAAAGAGTTATTTTAAAACATACTTTGATTTATACAGATTTTTGTTAAAACGATATAAATCATCATTTTATACATTATATCTTTAAGTTATTATCGTTAAATAAGAATAACAAAAGAATTTTGATTACTATAAATGTAATCTATTTCAAAAACAATCTCTTGACAAGTGCTTAAAAAATTTATCATTTCCGTCTAAAATAAATCAGAGATATAACTGAAAACAAAAGAAATGAAGATAAATGTCATAATTCATGAAAAATAAGGAATTTTAAGAATACAAACCGGACATGCGAAATCTTTGAATGATAATATTTATATTTACACGAATTTAAAAAAGTAATCAGACCAAAATGATTTACCTGTTTTCATTGATCACTAAATTAATGTTTTCTCAACGTAAATATTTATATTACGACAATTTATCCAATACAAGACCTTTTTTGGTAAAGATGTAAGAATTTTGAAATTTCAAATAATTAAATCATATTTTTGAATCCGTATACAAGATTAATTATATCAAAGAATCTCCAAATCATATTAAACGTCAAAAAATGTAAAAAAATTATGATTTGATGTAAAATTTTTATCAATTTTTAAAATAGTATGACTAATTCCTCAAAAGTCTGTGTATATTTTTAATAGATGCGAATGATGTAAGTTGTTAAACACTCATAAAATCTTTATAGGCTGTTGATCATCTTATTTTTCTGGAATATATCTCAACGATGAGAACGTTTTCCTATATCAATAATTATGATTGAATAGAATCAAAATTTGGAATACTTTACAATCATTAATATGTATCTTTAATAGATAAAAATAATATAAATTAAAGATTCGATGTCTATAAAATTAATTATTGCTGTATTGCTAGCTGATTCCCTTAAAACTTATTATGTTATTTTCATAGATGCCAGAAATATAAACTAAGATATGTAATGTGTATTCTACATATTATTTGTATGAAATATAAATTATGGAAAGTAGAATTTCCACTTATCATCAATATTTGCTTTATGATAAATAAATTAATAATCTTGAACAAATTAGACAGAATCAACCTCAGCTTCACTACATAATCAGGACAAAGAGTAAAGTTAACATTCATGGTTACAAAACATTTAATCTATCATGAAGAATACAAAGAGGTCCCTATTAGCTCAAATGATTGATTATATACTTTGCAAAATCAAATTTATTGATTTTAAATTTAAAAATAGTGATAAACGATACATGCGCACTTGCTAAATAATTTTATATTTTAATACAAACATATTTATTGATTTTCTAATTTAGAAAAAATTTATTTCATCTAAAAAGGATAAAAACTAACTAAATAACGTATTATCTTTGTTTAAAATATCTGTGAGTAACGAAATTATATTATGGTATGCCAGAATATATTTGCAGTACATTTTTTTTAAATCTGCACATATCTGTTTTATTTTGATGAAATATGAAATTTTAATTACAAAATATACGATGACATATAATAATAACCGATTTTATTACATTCAAAAATCTGAACGTGAATTAAAATTTTGTTTGGGACGATATATATTGTGTGTGTTGTCATACATGCGATACGACAAAAAGATTTGTATAATATATAGTGCTCTATCTTTTCACATTGATATGTAATATACCTCAAGCAAACAGATTTTGACAAAGAATACTATTTGAGGTTTTTAATATAATACTTAATTTTGGTTTGTATTTATTATCTGATGAAGAAATTGATCAAAACATTTTTTTAACATAACGAAATCCAATAATAACATTTTTTATCTATCATCTGAAGATTCATATACCTGCTACCTATATTGTTTTCAATGTTCAATTAAAATAACATAAAATACTGCTTATCTATTAAGAAATCATTTGTTTCGACATTGCAAAGGTTTATCTTTGATGGTTTCATTATATATAACTTTTAATGAATCTATATTCAACATTATTTTTATAATAAAATTAATTGAAATCAATTTCATTAAATACTCTCATCTTTCTTGTATTTATATATCGAAGAAATTAAAGCTCATACTCTAAAATGATGATATGTGGGTATTATCTAAAATTTGCCATATATCCTTTAACTTGTATTATACTGTTGAGCACACATTATTAACGTTTAAATATCTCATTTATATGGGTGTATATATTGAGTTCTTTATTTAATGAGCTATTAAAATTACTTTGTACCTTCTTATCGTTTGCATCAAATATAATTGTTGTATAATCTTATGTTATTCAAAATATAGAATCGAAAAATTCTCTCTAATTACAAGAAACATTGTATTTATCAAAATTGAGTCTTAAAATTTTTTAAAATTTTGATACTTATCTTTTTTAGCATCACGACACTTTTTTATCTAACTTCGATCTATGAATGCCATGAATTTGTAAAAAATAGAAATTAGATTAACATCACATAGTATGATAGTTATATTTCTACCTAAACGAGGTCTACAATTACCTGAGCATTAAGACTAAAACTACAAATAAAATGATTTCACATCACATAAAATTAACTGTTGAAGTTGTGATATAAATATAAAATTGAAAAAATGTTGAAAATTTTATATCGTTCTACCTCTTAGAAGATGTCATATATTTACATTTTTCTGTTATAACACAATAATTTATTTGCTTCATTTCATGTTATTAATATCAGTTAAATTATCATAAAGCTAATAATATGTTTTGATGTTTCGACAATGCAAATTTACATTTTTTCCACAAATTTATAGAGCATAGATCTATTCTAGCAATGGCAGAGATACTTTTTATGGCAAATAGTTATTATTGAAATTTTAAAAATTTTAAATTTTTGTCATACGTTTTTGAAATTCACACACAATAGATTACAATAGTTTGCGAATGACAGATAAATAGAACCATTTTATAGTCTTTTTTGTCAATGAATGATTAATTGAAATTTTATGACTATTTTGGTGATAAATTATAGTTTTTATTTAAATACAAATTATTTCAATAAATATGAATAAATGCATTGGTATTCTAAAACATAACAATTTTTTACTTGAAATCTTTATTCTAAGATCATTTATAATATAATGACAGATATTTTACAACATATGCATTTAGATAATTATCCTGACAAAAATTACTAATAATAATATGTTTCAGATTCCAATAAAAATTCATGACACAGTTTAATTGATAAATGTGAGAAATCATATTATTCCTAAATTGTTGAAAAAAATTTACCAGATTTCTAAAGACATATAATGAATTTAATTAAGAATAATATACATCAATTATAATTCACTTGAAAATATTTTCTGAAAAAGTAAAACAAACAGGAAATATAAACTAAATAAATTTGCGTTTTATTTCGCGAAATACACTACTTTTTACTATTTTACAAATAAAATAGGTTGTCATCTTCAAACTAAGAATTAATTTTATCTAAGCGATAAGATTTCTATTTATATCTCAAAATAATTTTTAAAAATAAACGAATCACATTCTATATTAAAAAATCATTTTAAAGTTAACTTTTTTAAGATATGTAAATTTAAAAAATATATCATTAAAAATTATCTGTTATCAAAATACAAATATTTAGATTTATGATATACCATTATACTATTTGTAATATTGATTAAAATTAAAATATTTTCATGTTAATTTAACTAAATAAATACATTTAACAAGTTCAAAAAAATTTTCCCGAATTATAATTACAGCTTTAACTATTGTTAAAATTAAAATATAATCGCAATCGTATACTTATAAGTTTATGTTTATAATTGAAGAAGATTAATTATTTTTATCAATAAAGTATTATAATTTATAATAATCAAATTGATTATTTTATAATTTAATATTTATAAAAATTATAATTGTGAATATATATAAACATTGATCAATATCACAATTGATTTGAATACTTTGTTTATTTGATTTAATATTGAACAACATTTTTATTTCATCATATGAATATCAACATTTTTAATGTTCATAGGCATAAATACGATCAGTTTTTTATAACATTGATGAAAGAAATACAGATTATGAAGAAATTATCGAAGATTATAACATTTTATTCTTTAATATAATCTATTTAAATATAAACCTACATATTTCCAAAAATATTTGGAATTCATCAAATTGTATAATGTTTTCTATAATATATTATATTTGTGCCATACTTTTTAAAATATAATAAATAGTTGGCTTTTATAAAAATTCATAAAAAAATTTTTAACAAAGAATTAAAAACAAATTAAATGACATTTCTGATTATATCATTCTTTTGAAATAAAAATAACAAATATCCTTCGTTCAATATAAGTTTTATGTAATTTATAGATATAAGATTATCCTTTAAATTAACTGATTAAACGTGATAATAGATTATAAATAAAGACAAATATAATAAAAAAATATTTATCGTTTTTTGATTCCCATAGAAGCATAGATACAATATTCAAACAATTTATAAGTAGAAATCTCTTCATTTCCTACATAGATTATTTCAACTTGAGAGTAATTAATGATTATGAAACAATATAATATTTATATAATCGAGTTTTATGATATTTAAATAAATTTTAATTCATTTTATATAAATGATAACAAAAGTATTTTTACATTTTAAATTTATATAAAATCTGAAGATTGATGTGTATTTTTTGAATCAGATCAATATATTTTCATAGAGTATTAAAAAATTGTTTTATTTTTACTGAGTCCTTTTTATAAAATTATCCAATTAAATACTTATGTATGAATGTTCAAATTCGATTAAAGACTTATTTTGATTTTGATATATTTTCAATTGATATTTTATATAATTTATATCAATTATATCTGATAAATACCAAATTATAAATTAGTAAATTTGTAATTAACTTTAAATAGATATATATACTTTGAATTAAAAAATGTTAAAGTCAAAATATCATCATAGATAAAGGATAATTGCCTTTGCTGCCCTTTTGTAAAAATTTTTGATATTTTAGATTTCGCGATTATTTGTTATTAAGGTTGCAAATATGATAATTTTTTTTATTTCATCAATATTTCATGAAACTGATTTTTAATTTTTGAATGCTTTAATTTGAATATGTGAATCATTTTTCAAAAGGTTAAAATAAGGATCTCACATTTATAAAAGGATATATTTTCAAAAATATTTTTCATCTCATGAATTAAAGTAACATAATTACGTTATTGCAAATTTTGTTTTAGAAATATATTTCAATGATCAAATGATCATTGATGATTAATTATGTATAAAAATGAGATAAATTATAATATGTGATTCGAAAAATATTAAAATTAAAACGATTAATAATCCACTTTATCATGTAAAATATAAAATATATAAAATATTGTAAAAAAATATTTTTGTTTAATGGACATATAATAAACTAAAATATTTATTCTTATCGATATTTAGGTTATTGAATCATTCCAAAGTATAATATATAAAATATATTTTTCAAATAAGCTACATTATACTTATATTATGAAATAAATTTATAAAACTAAACTTTAAAAACATTCATAATATAAAAAGTTGAAATAAATTTTATTCTGTTACAATTTTATCATTTTTATATGAGAAATTATGTGATAAAATGAATAAATATATCAAATTGATTGATAATACAAGTAAAATTTATCAACTAAATATTTTAAATATAAATATCGAATTCAACTATTATATTTGATCAATATTTTGAGATCTAATATTAAAGTTCATCAAAGTTTTAAAATATAATTAATAATATTAAAAAAATCATTTTTGATTTACTTTGTACTATTTTAAATTTTATATATTTTCAGTTAAAAATATATCCTAAAAGGATAAAAAATGTTACTCTCTGTTATCTTTGATTGATTTTCGCATTTTAAAAATATATTTAATTATAATTTAAAATTTAAATAATTAAATGAAAAAAATTCTATAGATAATAAATATGACAATTTAAAATAAAATTGAAAAAATAAAATTTGATAATTTAGCTTATTAAAATTTAATTGATTTAATTTTTTATTTCAGCGCAAATTATTCTTATCCCTTCGAAAAATTTATAAATGTAGGAACAACGTTCCTTTAACATCAATTTTGCCGTTTTAACATCTCACGCGATCTGTGGATTCAAGAAATTGACATATAAAAAAATATGTTTGCAATTTGATTCCCAAAAAATATATTCATTCTAAAAGAGAATTTATCCACCTAAATGCCATTATTATATTTTTTAAAGATGTTAGAGCTCTTAAAAATGCATTATAATGCTTTTATATATGATGTCGCGACAGATTTAAACTTATTTTACGTTTATTAAGTTTTTGTTCTGTAAGGTTAAGGTTTCAATTTATGATTTGACATTTGGATTGGTAATGTCGATTTAAAATTTTATGGAATTGTTTAAATGAATTCCTTGTGTTTTCTGGTCACGATTTTACAAACCCTTGTTGTAAGGAAACTTAGATTTATTGATTTATTTAGTAAATGATTAAATAAAAACATTTATCGTTGATTTGCCAAAATCTCAAGAATATACAATGTATATCGTTTATCAAATAATTCTGTCTTTTCTTTAGTTCACAAAACCACTTTTAATTATTGTTAGAAACGTATCTAAATTCATTTTGATAATTTTAGAAACAATTTATGATGTTCTAATGCTTGATTCCAACGATTTTGGCAGTCGAGTTCTGTAAATCGGAAGTGGTATAAATACATCTTATCATATGAAATATCGAACATAATTTCAAAAATGGATATAATAATAAAAATATTTTGAGTCATCATATGTTATTGAATATAATATATTGGAACAGTCGTTTATTACAAGCAAGTATATCAATGAAAAAACGTAAAAATATATTCATATCTCAAAATTTTGAATGTGCAAAATATATCGATTTCTATATTATTTTATAATTATGAAAATAGTTGAATTTCAAAATGACTTTTTTGATTTGTTTGCATAGTGTAAATGTTTTTGAAAACATGCATCCTTTATTCTGATAAATAAATTGCTTTTCTTTAACTTTTTAACGTATTTAATCGTGAAAATGGGTTTATGCTTGTAAAAACAAGATGAGAAATACCATGATTGACATAAAATATTTTTGTATTCGATATAGTGGATATCAAATATGTATTTTTAAGTTGACATATACAAATGATATTTAATACATAAAACTTGTATATTTACCTTTACAAAAACAAATTTCATCAGGTTTTGGCTTCTAGATTTTAAAATTAACAATGCATGATAGTTAATTCATTGAGGAAGTTTATAAAAGAAAAAATATTCAGCAACTGAAGATAAATCTACTCTTAAATTTTTCCCGGATATATTGATTGATATAATATTTTAACTTGCAAAAAGTTCAATATTCAAATGATTAAAATATGTAAAATATTTTATACTATGCAACGAAAATATATTTATGATCAGTAACATTGGTTAAGATTCACTCTTTAAACTGGTATTATATTTTCCTAAAAAGCATACATAGATATAAGTTACGATAAATAGCGAAATATTCATTTTATTGTATTTTAGATTTAAGAGATAAATAAACGAAATTTTGAACTTATTCATTTATTAGATTTTCTTTTTAAAATTTCTAAATATCGTTTAACTTATAATAAGTTATCAATAAACAGAAATACCAGTTTTTAGATATGAATATAGTTTTATTATATTATGCGTTTTTATATTAGTCGAAAGAGGGTATGTATATGTTTTTTAAATATCAATAAATAACTTTTTATTAATCAGTGAAAATGAAATATTCCTTAATAATTGCAAATTTACGTAAAAACTGGTTTAACAAATTATTTATTCGCTGATTTTCATGAAAACTTTTGATTTTAATATGCCTCTAAATGTCTAAAAGGAGATAAGTTGATGAATGATTGGAAATAAATTATCATTTGAGACTTAGAAAACAATAAAAATATCATTAATATACATTGAAATAAAAGATTATGTATCACATAAATCAAGACCACATTTAGATAAAAAGGAAAAAATATGTGTATTAAAAAGTTACTTTCATTCATTTTGAAAAAATAAAAATTTAAACTATTATATGTATGTTAGCCTGATTTCTCTTTAAATAGAATCAAACTATCTTTTGAAATTTTATGATGTATTTATTTACGAGAATAACATTTTCAGATTATTTAATATGGTATATTGTGTTATAATAGTAGATTTATATATCTTTTTATTCAAATATTATTTTTGATCTTAACGTCAAATAATAATTTTAAAAATCATCAATCATTATAAGACATATAATATTAAATTCTTTGATTTGTAAACTGATCAGAAAAAGTTTTATTCTAAATATTCTTCCTTTTAACAATTATTTACATCATTTGAAAATATATTAAGTTTTGGTGCGTATTTGCTATTAGAACATATCCTTACGCCTACATTTTCCACCATTTTAAAAATGAATTGGTTCTTGTTTAGTTATCTCATATAAATGATGTGCTTGAGTAGATACAGGTTATCCCAATGTGATAATATTATGTTTAATTTTACTTTATTTATTTGAAGCGAAGCATAAAAATTGGAAAAGTTATAACTCGAAAAATAAGACATTATATTGATCTTTATTTGAATATATTTTCTTAAAAAGAGAAATAAGTTAGTCGTTCGATTGCAAAAGCTGGATGTGATAAATTTAGAGTATGACAATCACATTTTGTAAATATAGATAATTATATTGTTAGCTCAACTTCAATATGTAAAGATTATACATTTTCATATTTTGTGACAGCAAAAGACCTAGTGTAATTTTTTAAATCACAATCTAATGAAAATTTTATCATTGATATAATTAATATTTTAAAATCTCGACCACTGTCCCCTAAAGTTGTGATAATACATGCGTTTTGTCTTAATATGGTGCAGAGATAAAATTTTTTTGCTAATATCGACAAATCAAACTTTTTTTCGAAAGAGGCAAGTTAAGATATAAATTTTCTGACATGCAGCTGATCGTGTTTTCAAATTAATAAAAAAATTTCTTTATAAAATTAAAGATGAAATTTTTTTAGTAAAATCAAATGAATTCTTCAGTCTCTTTTGAATCCCAAAGAATAAATAATGTTTATTATCCATTTCTTATCATATTAAAATTTAATTTTATTTAATGATATTGAAAAATTGAAAAAGTACATAAACATGTGCTTCGGAATTACTGATATAAAATTATGTGTAATTCATCATTATATCTTTCGATAACTATTGAGGAATAACTTATTATTAACCATCCAGTTGATTTTTCGTCATACACGATTTTTCATTTGCTAAAGTAATTAGGATTTATGTAAAATGACTTAAAATCTCATTTCATGAAGTATTCGCGATTGTTCTGTTCAAATTATGAATGCCCAAAGTATATTCAATACTGAGTAAAGTATCTATAAACATAATGTGAGTAAAAAAGTTTAACACATTGACATCGTTTGGTGTCCTTGTATAAACAGATAAACACATTGTAAACATCGTAGTGTAAGAATAAATAGTTATATGAGCTTATTTGACCATCATCTGTTCTAAGCACACGTGTGTGATGATTTGAATGCTTCAGGTTTGATTAAAAAGATTTTCAAATTATAATTTGTAATTTTTATGAGTTAACGAATTAGTCGTTGAAAATGTAAATGTACAAACAATAAATAGTTCATACTAAATTATCTGAATACCTCTTAATAGATGTAAGTGAGCTGCTTCATTCATATTGTTGAAATTTATTTGATGTTTTTTAATCTTTAGTAATACAATTTTAATTTGATATGACCTTTACTTAATATTTTTTCAAAATAATCTAAAATTTTAACCATATAATTATATCAATTTACATAATACAATTTTAAAAATTTTTAATAATATCATAAACGATTTAAAAAATGTGTGTTACTTAAGAAAAAGAAAATTTCAGAATTAATAATTTATAAATGCAAGAATACAATTTATGAATATAATATTTATATATATGAATTAAATTTATTTACTTATCAGGTTTCTGTAAAAAATTCACATATATTTATTTTTGTAACATATTTTTCATCATTATTTTAAATATTTAACATCGCTAATTTTTAAGGAAAATATTAAAATGTATTCATTTGAACAAACAGTATAGTTGGCATCTAAAATATTTCATTTTATAATGCAAATATTGTCAATGTTATAATATAGACAATAAATAATTTATTCTTACATATCATATATTTTATGAACAAAAGTAATCTATGAACTGTATAAATACAAAATTTTTTATTTAAAAATTGTTAATACAAATGTGGCTTATCTGTAAATATGACTCAAACAATAGGTAAAAATAATATGTGACACTTACTTCTCAAAAATTGTTAATTTTCTTGACCTTAAACAAAGATAAGCAAAAACATTATTATTGTGTGATTTTAATAGTTATTAAGATATAATTTATGTATACGAATTTTGAATTGAAATTTTGAAAAATTGGATATTTTAAAATTAAAGTCATTAAAATTTCCCGCGAATGCATATAATGCCCATTTATAAATATTTGTTGATGATATTTAAGAAATATCTGTCCTTAATGTGAGAAAAATACGTTATTACAAACTTATAAAATTGGAGTTATATATTTTTTTATATATAAAGATTCACAGTTTCGCTGTTTTAAAATTAACACAATTTTTAACGACACTGTCTTAGTATACATAATTTGCACTGTTCAGAGATCATTGAAAAAACATATACATGTTGTTATAAAGATAATTCAACGACGATATTCGTTTTAATTACATGCATAATTATTAAATTAAAACACAAAAATATTCTGTCTCAACACAAAATTTGCCAAACCAAAATCATTGAATGATAAATCTAGGTATTATTTAAAAATTAATATCTTTTTATAATTGTTTGAAATTCTTTAATAAAATGCTTACTTTGATATTATTCTTAATATAGGAATGGACATTTGACAAAAGAATAACACATAAATTATGAAAAATGGTTTAACACCAAAATAGTTTTACGCTAAATTTACTCGCATTTAAAGTATACTTTATTTATTTTAAAAACATTTACGAGTTATTTTATAATTATCCAAACATAAATTGAGACAGTTTTTAATTTTACTCGAAAATCAAATTTTTGATGGAAGAACAGAAGTTGATCATTTTTAGGACATCCTATTTCATCGATCTGTGACAACAACTAGATTTAAGAGTTTTTAATTTATTTTTGAAGTCAGAATATGAGTTATACTCAAATCTAAAGAATTTTAACCAAAAATATAACTATAATATAAATTAATTTGAATCATTAAATGAAATCTTTACAAATTAAAATTGTATACACATTTCTTTACAATGTATATTTAAGACTGATATCTCATTGGATATCTTATCACTAAAGAGATATTTTTGATATTATTTAGAGATTACATCAACCCATTAAATAGTTTTATGAATACAACTTGATACAGTTATTCATCTTATGATAATAATTTATGATATATAGTATGGATAAATTAAGACATTTAAATACCGTTCAATATTTTAGAAGATATTAGTTATCATAATGATGTTTGTATCATGATTATAATCAAATAAACTAAAACCTTACTTAGTATATAGAAATAATCAAATTATTTGTGCCATGAAATTCGATTTTTATAATTTTTTCATCGATGCAATATAGTAATTCATAGTATGTATGAACTCTGATATACAACTATTAAAATAGTTTAAAATATTTACCAAATATTCAATTTATTACAAAATTTCTCGAAAATAATAATATCTAAACATATATTTTTTTATTTTACAACTTTATAGTTTTATATCTGACAAGTTACACTACATTATCATACAATTTTCTTGTATTTATATATAAAACAATTAAATATTTCAAATAAATAGTCCTCGTTGTTAATCTTTAAACAACATATTAAACAATAATCATTATCACTAAACTCAACTGTCTTAAATTTATAATACAATTCTTTGAGTTTTCATGAATAACAAACAGATGTTCGAAAAAATATAAAATTTATTTTTAAGATTATTAAAATAAAAACATTTATGAAGTATTATATTTGAAATTTGTAGATATATGAATCCACGTGATAAGATACAGAATGAAGTTCATCTGTAACTAAGATAGTTTTCAAAAATTTTTGAAAATTGAATAACAAAATCGTTCAACATTTTTGACAGGAAGAAGTGTTCATTATGAAATATTGTGAGACATTAATTTTATATGGTTTTCCGAATCGTCATAACAACTATTATTTGAATATTATAATATTTTTAGTTTATATTAAATATAGTTTTGGTTAATTATTGGAATTCAATGTTGGACCTTGTGTTTAAGAATCGTTATTTATTTTTATATTTTGTATGTTGATATTATCGACGACGATTTCGAGATTCAAAAACATGAAATTTATCTTATCTAAACTTTATTTTGTATTGCTATACTTATCTTTGAATAATTCACAAACTTCTTCTTATCTGATAAAATTTTTTGCATCATAACTTTTAAAGAATCATTAAGATTAATATCCCACTTGAATATATTTTCTATTTTTTTAATATGATTTCATTTATGAATGGATTTTATAAAATAACTTTTCGTGAGTTTTATTCACAATTAAAAAGACCAGTAAATATCTTTTTTTAGAAATAACTGATTTTTATATATATGTATTATACGAGTTTGTACTATAATTCTGATATTGTTTTCAAAAGGTTCTAAAGATATAAATTCACACATAATCATAAAACTCAATATCTTTTTTAATTTAAACACTGGGAATCAAAGATATCAATTTATAATTAGATATACATTTTTATAATAAAATCTACAACAAAAGTTGGGAGACAGTTTGAATTCTCTTTCTTTTAAGAGAGGTATCCTATTTGGCAAAGTGAAAAATGGAATAAATGGAGCTTTTAACAAATATAATGTTTTTAATTAGATTTTCTAAATAATATAATTTTTCAAGTCTATATAGGATATATTCAGAAATTTATATTACACGATTTGAACTTAATATGGCAATGAATTACGTGTTAAACAATCATAAAATATGCGATTTTTGAAACCCATAATTTTGTTCACAATCTGATTGTCTGTAAGACGATAATTGTGAAATGTGAAAATTCATAAATTGTCTTCAATTAAATATTTAAGAATTCTCCAGATGATACGCTACGTGTTTAAACTCAATTCAAATCTAAATGTATTTAAAATATACTTAAGAGACTAAAATATAAAGCGATTTATTCAACCATTTACACTGAGTTTATGATATCATTTAAGTTCAGACGATTAAGAAATATATTTTTAATAATGTGTCAGAGTAAATTTTTTAGAAATAACCAAAAAAAAATGAAAAATAATGACTAAGTACCAAATACAAACTGAAATATTTTTCTTATAAATACTTAAATTGTTAATATAAACTGATAAGACTAGGCATTTTTGATTCAAGAATATTTTCGATGGCAGTATTACAATTTTCATAATGTCAAGAAAAACTTTGAAAAAAATTGTCTTCACTAAAAGTAGAGATTTTACCAAAATCATTTATTGACTTCAAACATAAATAAAATGTATAATTTTAAGTTATGAAGAGTTGATTCTTGAATAGATTCGTTTTTAGTGGTAAAATAAATAATACTTTCATAGATTTTAAAATTATTTAATTACAGAAAATATTATGTAGTATTTGATAAATTTTGTCTGTTAAAAATCAAAAGTTCAATAAAATCAAAACTATAAATTTTTTACGGTTCAATTGCTACATAAAGTTAAATAAAGCTTGATTTTAAAAAACAATATTTTTTAATTTATTGAAAAATATTTTTAATATAATTTCGACTGAACAATTTTTGTCTAACACGCTTAAAAAAAACACTCACTATAAATTTACACAATATATCTGCTTACATTGAATGTATAAATATTTTTTAAAAGATTAAAACATCAGATTTAATTTGCAAAGTGAATGAACAGCGTATTTATTGATTTAAATGTGTTAGAGAGTTCAATAAATATATATATGTTTGACTAAACATTTAGTCAACTCTTTCATTTTTAAATATTATGAGCCAACATTTTTATAAAAAGCTCGAACTATTTTTAGGTGTAACGAATTTTAAAAAAACTATAAAGAGATAATCATGCATATAAGTAAGAACGTTCAAACAATTATAAATTGACAAATATTTTTGTTTGATCTCATCGAAATTAAAAAAAGAAAATATTTTTAATAGAAATTTATCAGATCTTTAAAATCGTATTAAACGCAATTAATAATATAGAAGGTGCTAAATTTATCTTGTAAGTCATAAAAATTAAAAAAAGCGTTTTGTGGTTCGCTTATAATATTATGAATAATATAAATTGATGTAACTGATAATAAGTTCTAAAATATTTAATTAAATTATGACATATAGAGCCAAAAATAATTATTTCACCCAATTTATTTTCTAATGTCGATTTTTAAATAAATTTAGATGCTAATAATATCGTTTCTATTATATGATTGCTTTTGATTTAAAATATTTGATTTTTCATTAAATTCATATCAGTAAAGATAACTATGATATGATCATTTACGAAAAAAATTGTTCATTCGATAAATGGAGGAACCATGTGTTGAAAGGTCATTGATGTATTTAATTTATGAATAAAATCCTAAGTCGAAAAATATAAAATATTTTATCAATAAAAGAATTAAATTTAATGGAACTTGAACTATTCTAATTTTATCTCTCACTTAAGAGAATGTATAATATGAATATTTTAAGGGAAATCTATAACTAATTTAATCAAACTTATTTGATTTCTATAAAAACGTAAATTTTAATTTATATCTGTGATAAATTACATGAAGAAAATTGCTCAATTTTATGAATTTTCAACAAATATATCAATTTGAATGTAAAAAGAATGAAAATATATTCAAATAATTTTCATGATAACTTCCAGATACGTCGAACATGTTCATCTTATCGAAGATGTTTAACATGCAAGTGCATGTAGTTCATCAAATTAAATTATATTATATAGCTTTTTGAAAAGATAAAGCTGTATTGAGAATACAATTTTCATGAAGATACTAAAATTTGTCAGATGATACTAAAATTGTTCTCCTATCAATATAAAATTTTTCAATTTCTTTAAGTTTTTAAGACATTTTAAAAATATTTTGTTCATAAATAAATACAATTTTAAACGTATATTTAACAATAAAAATACACCTAACAAATGTTTTGAAAATTTAATTTTTATATTATTACTATTTATAGGCAGTTTAACAAACCTTTGTATTATTTTGAATAAATATACAAACAAGCATAAAAAATATCATATATTTATTATTATTTTATTAAAAAATATAACACATGTATACATATTAATCGTTCTTAAGAGAATCTTATTTTTAAAATAAAATTAATAAATATTTTATTCTGCCCTGTAACAATTTTAAATTTAATATCTTCCGAGAATGATTAGACACTTTTAAAACGACCATATTTCATAAGTTTTGGGATGGGAAATAAACTAATATACATTGCTAACATCGATTCCATATATTATGATCAGAAATATTAAAATTGGAATGAATGTATCAAATTTATTTTTTTCATAAAATGACATTATATTTTTTTATGAATTGACATGATAATTTATAGAAACGACGTCTTCTAAATTCACACAATATTTGTGTTTGATATATTTTACAGTGATGTTAAAAAATGGTTTTAAAATAAACATGTCCTAAAAATTTTTTCATAAATTTGAAAACAGCTATTTTCATATATAACTCATAATGGTTCATTAAAGAAATTATATCTGCTAATAGTGTTCTAAAATAAAATTTATCTGTTATGAGATGAAGTAAAAATTTCAAAAATTCACACTTATATGTCTTGATAATCATACAAAACAAAAGAATTTTGCTCTTTTCTTTATATCCTATTCCAAACGATATATGATACAGTTTAGGGTGTTTTCAGATGGTGACAGTAATTTTTCATTCATCAAAATAACATTTTATCTTTACAAAATTATTTTGGAGATGTAAGATCTAATAAATCTGATTAAATTCTTTTGAAATTCTACAAATAATAAATATAAAATCATGAAATGATATTTTATTTAAATTGAAAATATAAAAATCGAAGAAAGATTTTTCATATTTTTCTGATATATCATTAATAATTTTTCATAAATTCTACAAACAATGGCTTAGACAATATTAAGTTTACATCTGATAAAATTAAAAGTATTTTACCATATGTGATTAATAACACCAACTTTTTGGAGCTCAAATATAAATTTATGAATATTGATAAACCTAAAATTAATTTTCCTTGACGATCAGGTTCCTATACATAACAATTAAAAATATAATATTTTTACAATGATATGTCATTTTAACACCAGGTAAACTGCATAATTTATTTGAATTTCATGAAAAATGTTCAAAATATACGATAGTATTCAATGAAGAGACCATTATAATCACACAATGTTTCTTTATTATAATATGGAAATATAAAAGATAAATCATATGTATTATATTTTTAATTTAAAATAAAATACATTCCCATTCTCAAACGAATTGATCTTATTCTAGAAAAATCATAATTGTTGAAAATTATGTTTTATGTTTGTTTGCAAGAATCAAGTTTGAGTCGCCTTATACCGAAGAATATAACTTATAAATCTAATGTTTTATTTTAGCCTTAAACACGTGCACACAGAGATAAAGAAATGATTTTTGAATTGAGATTCAATCTCGATATTATATAAGACAATTGATATTGTGTAATTTAAAAGTTAATTAACAACACTCAAATAATATTCGGTAGTTATGGTAGTTAATCATTAATTTCTTAGATATTGATATATGTTACTTATTTTTTACATCAGCCATACGTTATAAATATCCCACTAAAATTATTAATCTTGCAACGCTATTTTTTAAATGATACTAAATTTAGTTATAATCTTACAAATTAGAGTATTTAATCTAAAATATCCAAAAATTTAAATGTATGAGAAGTAAATTCTAACATAAATTATTTAATTTGTTCAAGACTTATTATTTATTTATAACATTCAGTGGTTAAAATTTTTAGAGTTTATTCTGAAATACTGTTATATAGTTGACAACAAATCAACAAAGATTACTTCAAATAAATTTTATTGATTTAAATTCGTTGTTTTAACTTCATTTTAAAATATTTTACAGATTCGAAAATATATTTGATTTTCCCAATATAGAATCTATATTCGAATTTCAAATTTGAATATCTATCACAAATATTTCAAATTTATTTCATTCATATTTAAGAAACTTTATACTTCATAATATTTTGAAAAGATTTAATACTTATATAGATTTAACTAATTTTATCAAAATATCATTTTACATAAACAGTTATTAAAACATCGTATCAATCAAAATAAAAAACTATGTAAATACATATAATCAGAAATTTTTCTTATACATAACGATTTATTTATTTTTAAATGAAAACAATTTTAAAAAACCATCATTTCGTATCAGATAAATAATATATTTATTATAATCATTGTTGTTAAAACAAATAAAATTGTGCATAAGTTGAAAATTACAAATATTATCTAACAGATAAAAAGAATAAATTATCCTAAAATAGATTTCCCAATAATTATTAAAAAAGATATTATCAATTAATATATTCTTTTAGTGTGATATATTCTTTGTTTTCAATCATTACAAATTCAGGTCAATAATATATAGAGATCTTTCTGAAAATATTATTTTTGTCACTAATTAAGTCACAAAATTCAAATATACTTTTTAAAATGCGATATAAAATAAAAATTTTATATTTATCAATAATTCTAAATGAATATCTATAATCCAAATATTACAGATTCATACAAGCTGTAAACCTAATTCGAGTTATTTTATTGTGAAAAAATCATGTTATATATTAATTGCAAATACGTTTAACAAATTTTTATCAATACATTCAAACATATCAAACGATTTTGATGTAAATATTTTTTAAATTTTTGAAAAACCTAATAATAACCATTTAAATTACCTTATTAAAAATATATAATTATCAAATTTAGAATAAATAGAATTTCAAAGCATAATAATTTGAATTATTTGATTTTATCTATTTTTATAACTTTTAATCTTAAAATAATTGATTCGTATATCCTATTAATATTAAATATTTTGGATCATTTTTATGAAAAAAAACAAGATCAAAAGTAAAAGCATTAAGATTATTTTATAAAATAAAATAAGCGTTTTGCGTTCTTTAATAAGCGATTTCATGACATTCAATCTTCATCAAATGGATTGTCTTGATTAACTAAATAAGATTTTATTATTAATAATAAAAATAACATTTTTACTATTTTTGCATATCTAAGTAATATTTAAAATTAAATATCATATAAATGGGTAAATATTATGATCTATATCATAATATAGTATATCATGAAATCGCATCTTGGATTAAAATATATATAAATGACTATTATTAATGTAAACCTTGATCAATAATGTTTTGAAAAGATAGTTTCTTTATATCATATTTAAAATATTTGAAAGAAATATTATCAATTAATTTATTTTAACTTTAATAAATTATAATATTATAAATTATACCTTTTAGACCAGTTATTCCAGACTTACAAAATGATTTTCTTATATCTTAACATTTAGAGAATTGAAATTAAATTTTTATTTTTCATATATATTGATATATATAGATATAAAATAAGCATGAGTAAAAATTTCAAATTTATTATTTTTTATATATGAATAATTAAAATGTTTAAAATAAATATAGCTTCATGTATCAAATAATTTACTCAGTTAATATATTATTTAATTATGTTTAATTTACCTGCTGTCGTAAGTTTTTTTTGATAGTACGTTTCATCACATTTAGCTTATTTTTAAATTCATTAACATTTTTAAAAATTTATGAAATATGATTTTTAAATATTTTATTTATTTCATACTTTTACATATAAATCATAAATAAAATGATAAAAATCTCTTTGAAGATTAAAATATGACATTTCAAAGTATCTTGGTCAAAAAAATTTACATTTAACGCCTTCCACTTGAAATGAATTTTCTTAAAATATAATAATGTAAACAATATTGAAAAATGTAAATATAATTTATATTTAGATAGAATAAAAATTCACAATTTTTTTAAATATTTTAATATATCAATTAATTACATCAAAACTATAAATAATGATAATTTAATTCAAGAAAATACCTTCAATTTTTTGACATTTTTGTTTATTTGTATTTTGAAAAGTTGCTAATTTTATAATTAAATTATTTATCCCTGTATTATTTAAAGTCAAATTTTATTTTTCTACGATTTGATATATATTAATATTATTTACATATACGTTTAATTTTAAATCAATCCCGTTGATTTTTATTTGACACATTCCAAATAAAATTTTGAAATTTAATTTGATTTTTTCTATGAATTTATTAAAAATTCAGTTAATGGTACAAATAAAAAATATCTCCTACCTTTAATGATAAGAGTTAAATTTTGATTTTGGCTGCAGAAGATTTCTAAAAAAGAATATAAATTATAAAATTTTAATGATCAATTTGTGAATTAAGAAACAAATTCCAGAAAATTTGTTTAGAAGTTAAACTATGTAAATTTATATTGTATAATACATCTTAATCTACATTTTATCGTGGAATAAAATTCTGTCAATATTTTTATTTTATAAAGTAAAACAAAAATATTTCTACTTGAATGTAATAATTTTGATATAAAATAAATATTCAACAAATAAAATTTAAATGCATGTTTTTAAAATAATATTTATAACAATTCAATTTTTGAAATATAAATTATAATTTGTTAAAATTTAAAGATAAATATTCGCTTTATTTATCGTCAACTAATTTTATGAGAAATAAATAGGAATAATTAACAAAAATTGAATATTTTTATTTTATGAGATGTTATAATTATTTTCAAAACGGCTTATAAATAAAAATAAATTCATTTTAAAAATTTATACTTAAGATAACACATTAATAATCAATTTTTTATCTTTTACAATTTAAACTGTGAAGATTTATTTAAAAAATATTGTGTATATTTCTTTCATAATTAAATTTTTTAATTGATTTTAATTTAAAAATATAAATATATACGTCAAATTTTCTTTTTATCAGTTTTTTTATTTATATATTAAAAATATTAATTAATTATTCTTATTATACTTAGTTAAGTATAAATAATTTTAATTGTCAAGATATTTTATTATATATAATAATATTATATATTTATTTTTGTTTTATATTGTTACCTTTCTCGTTGTCTTTTGAATACGATTTAGCTTTTGATGTATTTCATATTTATATTTTTAAAAATTATAATATTCAAAATAAAAAGATTTTGTAATTTAAAAATTTTAGATGATAATATTTACGAGTGATATTGATATGTTTTCCATTACAAGCCGCTGTTTCGTTCACTTAAATTAAGTATTATTAAAATAAATAATCAAAAATCATAGAAATGAATATTTTTAATAAAATAAAGATGTTATAAATTTTATCGTTTGAAATATTATATTTATTTTCTTATAAATTTCGAATTATTTATATTTAGAGAAAAAATTTACCTTTGGTTTCAGAATCCACAATATACGATTTATTAACACATATATCTGGAAAAAATATTATTTTTAAATAAGAATATAATTTAAGAATATAAATCTTAAATTATAGTTTAAAATTATAATTTTTATATGACTAAATTGTAACTTAAATTAAAAATATTTAAATATAAGTCTACAGAAAACTACTGATGATAAATTTCTTTTGTATTTTTATTATCATTCTTTTTGATACCTTGACTATTTTCATTTGCAGCTCCTCTTTTGTAAAGCCGATATACTTTGAATTATATCATGTTAAAATGCTTATGAAATTCAAAATGAATTATATCTTTGAAGTTTTTTTGTTTAATATAATTTTCTAACAACAAATATTTGAAAATTAAATTATATAATTTCCATTAAATTATATGTTTATTTATGTCTATACCTGATAAAAATGGATCTGTCAAGTTGCACGGATTAATAGTTATATCTAAAATGATATTAAATAATTATCTTAAATTTCAATATTATTTAACAACTAATCATTGGTACATATACAAAGTAGTCTATATTGAGAATATTACTCATTTAAAATCTATTCGAAAAATAATTTAAATAAAACATATTTTAATAAATTATTTTATAAAAGAGTTTATTTTTCCTTTACTCTTTGTGTGCTCATTTCTACTTTTTTCTTGGTAACAAAATTCGTCTAAATAGTTACAAGTATGTTTTATTAAATAGACAAAATTTCTACGCTTTATTATATTATAGATCGCAAATTAAATATTTTTAATAATATATTTAAAATTGTCTCCTCAAAAAATCTTTCATTTAAATAGTATTTCAAATAATTATGAATATTTAATTTCGTATTATGTTTTAACACTTTTTTATAAATACTTAAGTATCAATTATTTTTATTTTTGAATATTATATAAAGTATACCATTTTTACCAAATTCTTCATCACACAGAACAGGAAAAGTTGCTGCGAATAAAAATATTTAAGTTGATAATTAGGGAAAAATAAGAAAAATGGTTATTTTACAACTTATAATCTGAAATATAAATCTACATGTTAAATATACAATATAAAAATATAAAATAACAACTTATAAATAAGAAGAAATTTTATTCGTTGTATTGAATTACCAAACTAAAATATTTGATCTAATTATAATATTACCATTGACTTCAACGTGTTTCTTGAAATATTCAACTCCACATTGTTCTTAATGTTAAGTAAATATCAGATTTTTAATATTTATATTAAAATTTTTATAAAAAATTTTAAATTTAAATCCGTATTTAATATTTTAATTTTGGTATTTTTAATGATTTATACCAAAGATTAAAAATATTTTTGAATAGGAACAAAAGATGTATTTAAAAAAATTGGCATTAACTTGAACAAAGATTCTGTCATTGCCTTTTTTAACTTATCATAGCATTTGTAATAATTTACTCAAAATAATAGTTTTATGTTATAAAAAATTTGTTTTATAAATTATAAAATTAAGAAAATATATTTTTTAAATAGATTAGTGTAAAAAATTTTATAGTCGATGAAAAAAATTTTATTCTTACCATATAGAGGCCCTTTCATCAATTCGCATGATATTGGATTTTTCCCTGATAAATATCATTTATTAATATTTTATTAATTCATATGAATGAAAAAATTTTATTTTATAACATATATCTATTAAATTTAAATTTTCATAACATATCAATTTATATCATATTTATTTCTTGATAGATTACTTTCTATAGTTTCATTCCTCCAATAATTTTTGAAGCCGCATTGTGCTATTAATCATAAAAATATTTTTTATTTTAAGAATAATTGATATATTTTTAGTCTAAAATGTTTTTAAAATTAATATAGTTTGACAATGAATGAAATGAATTTTTTAATTGGGGGTATATCGTTTGTAAAATAATTTATTATGTTAACACAAATACATATTTAAATTATATTATACATACCTGTTGACTTTTCGTTTACATTTGTTTCTAAATATGACTTACGTAAAAATCAAACATAAAAAATTTATACTATTCCAAATATTTCTCTATTATAGATATTTTAAAGTGCAATTTTAATTCTAAATTAAATATCTAAACATATTCATTTTCAAAATAAAAAAAAGTTATTCATTTTTTGAAAATTTTTAAATTTTAATCATATAAATGCTTTGCCTTTTTTTATCGAATGTTTCCAATTACATGGTATTGAAAATTTTTCTAAAAATTATTTTTACATATATTCTATTGTTTATAGTCAGTAGTTAAAGTTTATTTATAAATGATATAAATACGCCAAGAATTAGATATATATTAAACACATGATTTGTTTAATATTTCATTTTTTTATTAACATACTTTGAGTATTTACAGAATCTCTACTTGATTTTTCACATGTATGACCTTAAAATTATTTTAATTATTTGGAAATTGTTTGAGCTTAGTAAAAATTTCTTTTTATATTATCATATTTATAGATGTAAATTATATACAAAAAATATCCAAATAATTTTTTGATAAACATATTAAAAAATCTGGAAATTCATTTAAGTAGATATATCTTTTTATAAATTATATTTTGATGTAGTTAGTTTATAATGTTGTATCATCTTCATATTTAATTTACAAAATATTTTTTATCATTACAGTATTAAATTTTAATATATATATTTTATAATAGCTTGAAATATAATATATTCTTAAAATTACCATATTTAAATTTTAGAGATCTTCGACAATCGTATATTGGTTTTTCTGTGGTTTTAAGAATAATTTTAATGAATAAAAATGAACATACTAAATGTCTACTAATACATAAATCTTAAAATGAACAATTTACAAAGATTATAAATTTATATCAAATAAAAGGTAATTTTATTTACTATCATGAAATGCACATTTATATTTTAGTTTTGCAGAATAAAAATCCATTTTAAAAGATAGTTTTTTCAAGTTTTACCTAGATATGTATCATTTTCATTGTATGTTTTCCATCCACAAGTATCGGGATCGTCTAAAACATAATAAAATATGAATAAATATAATTTTCACAATTGCATATGTTGATATTTTCAAAATTATAAAATTATAAAAGTAACTCTATTATTAAATGATTATTTGAATTTTATTTTTAAAGAAAAAAAATATTTTCTGTATTTATCAAAAATTTAATATAACACATTTTAAAAGGTTTAAATAGAGGTTTATGTAATTAACAATATACCTATAACTCTTATGCCAGAATTCATGTATATATTATGATTATTTGTGCCTGATGTTCATTAAAAATATATTTGAAATAAAAATTATTATAATTAGATTATTGTGTTCAAAATACAAATATCACTTATTGAAAGTTAATATATTTTAAAATATTCAACTTATTTAGATTTAATTTTGATGATTTAAAAATAAAATTTTAAGTTATTTTAAATTCGTTCGAAAAATTTATCATTCACCATCATGAAAAAAATTATAAAAGTATCGAAGCATATAGAAAACTAAAAAAAATATTTTCATTATAAGGACATATGAGTAATATTTAAGGAAAATATTTTAATTAGCATTTATTTGAGGTTTATATTTTCAAGAATACCGATTTTTATTTCATATACAGAAACACTCACATTATCGCAGTCGCCTAACAGATTAACATTTTATTTAATATTTAACAAGTAAAACTTAAATATTTAGCAAGCCAAATTAATATAATTTAATGAAAAACGTCATATCATTTAGATGAATTCTATTTATCACATATAATATGAATCTATTAATAAACGTAAAAAAATATAATTAATAAATTTATGTTTCATTTAAAATTTTAAAACGAACATTAATAATGTTTTATATTAAAAAAATTAATTATTATTATGTTACTCTTCTGCGTCAGACGACGAAAACAAAATATTGAATAATTATCTAAAGATAATCAATAATTAATTTTAACTTTTGCATATGTTGAATTTTTTAACCTTTTCTCATATTATATAATTGCAATCTCTCTTTCAAATTAAATTTATCAAAATATTTCAATTAATGATACATCATTTTAATTTTTAAACGTTGTAAACTTCATACTTGTAACATCTAGAAGTATATCTTTTTCCGTAAAAGCTGTACCAACTGCGAATTAATTAAAATAAAAAGATATTTAATTTTGTAAATGATATAAATATTTTTAATTTTATAATCCATGATTTCTATGAATTCGATGTGTTATTTATCGTTTCTATAAATTTTAAATAGCATTGTTTGGGAAAAAAGTATTATAAATATGCCTTGTAACATATTTAAAATAATAATATTTAACATTTAATATGAAATAAAATTGTAATTTTTTGAAACTGTAATTTAAAAAATTAAAAAAAATTTGTTTTTAATAAAAAGTAAATGATCAAATTTTTACATTATTTATAAATAATAATTGCGTAAGAGAAGTATTCAATAAACTGAATAAAATTCAAATTCACTTTCAAAACTAAATACATTTAAATTGCTAATATTAAATTTTTTTTGCAAATCTGTTAATTAATTTAATAAATCATATATTTAGCTCTTTTGATATCATAAACATAAATAAATTTTAATTTTCTTATAAATACCAAGATTTGTGATTTTATAAATTTATTATTAAATATCGGTTTTGTTAATTTGATCTTAATATAATCGTACATTATGCTATTTAGCAAATAAATTGTGAAACAAAAATATGAATATTTATTTTATGAAAATAAATGATCTTTTTAGATATAAAAAATTTTAGACAATATCTGTTTTTTATTTCAATAAAAAATATAAATGTGCATGTTTCAAAATATCGAATTTTTACAAAAATATATTTTTTAATGATTATTAAATGATATCTCAATATGATTTATTTTTGGTTATAAAAATCGCTATAAATTGAGTATATTTACATATATTACGAAAAATAAGTTTTATAGAATTTCAGGTGAGAATATAATTTGATTATCTTGAGTCTAATGAAAATATTTTTTTCATTTTGTTTAAAAAACTATAATAATAACAATAAATTATTTAAATTCGTAATTAATTGAGATATATTCAAATTGTTGATCTTTTCAAAAATTTTATATTTTTAAACATATTTAAATTTATATTTGAACAAAATACATATATGTTTATAATATACATTCTATTTTAAAATATCATTGTTTAATTTTTTCACGATAATTCTTATATTTGTTTTAAATGATTGGAAATTTCAAAAATACCTTCTTGAGAGTATAACGTAGGATTGTGTTTTATGAGTTCTGCCTAAAGTATTAATTATAAATCAGATATAATTTATGACAATTAACAAAATAAATGTTAAATATTTTTCATATAGCCCACTTTTATTTATCGAAATTATGAAATATTATCATACAGATACAAAAGAATATGTTATATATATTTTTAAATATTTTAAAAAATTTTTGTTCATGGATAAATCTTGTTATGATCAATTAATTTCAGTTAATTAAAAAATAAATGTCTTTTGTTAATTTTGACATGAAAATTTCAGCAGATTTTTGATATATTTAAATTTTTTCCAAATTGACAAATTCATATATTTTATTTCATATTAAGATATAAGAAACTAAAAAACTTCATCAGAGTTATTTTTGTGTGAACTAAAAATTTAGAAAAATATATTCACATTTGAAAACAGCTTGTTACTGTGGATAAAACATGATTAATATGAATGAATTCTATGTATTCTCTATCATGAGTATGAAATAGCATTTATATAGGTTATGCAAGCTTAAAATTTGAATCATTTAAATTTTAAAAATATAATTCAATTATTATAAGATATATATATATATGAAAAATATTATTTTTTTCATCTTTTTATCAAAAAAAAAATTATTATATATTGTATATCAGCTGAGAAAGCTGTTTTATTTTTATATAAAATACAAATAAATATATATCAAGAACATATTTATAAATTAAATACAAAGCTTAAAAATATTTTTCGGTTAAAATTTTCAGAGAAGAATATATATTTTAAATATGATATTTTTCTTTTGAACATATCGTATTTAGTAATTTATTTTTAACGATTGAAAAATAAGATATTAAAATTATTTATTTTTTTGAAAGTTTTAATAATAAATAAATAAAAATAGAACGATAATAGATTATTCCAAAAAAATAAAATATGAACATTTTTATTTGTTAATGTTTAGCTTTCATCGATAAAAAATCATGATATAATATGTATAATATAACCAATTAAATTATAAGAATTGTATTTAAATATCTAATGTCAAAATATATCGATGTTTAAATCTTAAAAAATATAATAAAAATCTTTTTTTAATTCAAAATATAATTTTTTTAAGTATATTATATTTTCGTAATTTTGTGATTTTATTATAATTTTTAAATTATCTATAAAAATTAATGGTTTCATGAAATAATTCTATTTCATCATTTATTCAATAACAAATTTTATATTTTCATATTATTAAAATTAAACTAAATTGATATTCAGAAAAAATTTATCTGACATCTTTTTTATAGAAGCTTTTTTATTAATGTGTGATTTAATTGAGTGTATTTTAGAGTTTAAAGATAATTAAATAAACGATATATATTTTATTTTAAAAATATATCTTATTTTAATGATAAATAAGATGGAAATTTGTTCAGATCATCCTAAACAAAGTTTGTCAACATTATATTTGTCTCGAATTTATTGAATCTTTCTAATATTTTATTCAAATCAGATGGATTAAAATAATAAATTGAATATTTATGACTTTTAATATGGATTGATAAACTGGAATGTTAAATTATTGAACTATTTCAAAATTTTGTGATTATTAATTTTAAAAAAATTTAATTATGGATATAATCTTTTCTATTTTGAATGATTGCGATCTTTGTTGATTTATTTATTTCAAAAAATTTGTTTTGTTTTGCTTCATAATTTAAAATTATGAACTATTAGTATTGAAAATAATTTAAGCATAGTATATAATATATATATTATATCAGTAAAAATAAATATGAACTATGATCAGATACCATAAAAATATCAGTCAGAAATAAAATCAATAAAACCATTTGAAAACTTTGATCTTAGGTCTTGAGATTATTACAACGGATATGAGAAATAATGAGAAGATTAAATAACATAGATTATAGATTATTTACTGGTAATCTGCACATAGAACATGATCATTTTATTCAAAAACATCTAATAATGTTATTTTGATTATTATATTAAGAATTTTAACATGTTATTTTAATTTTTAGAATAAGAAATTGCACGAATTAATTTATGTTCAACAGAATAAATGAATATTTACAAAATTATTAATAATTTATATATTATAAAATTAAATATATCACACTGAAGGTATTATCATGATGTCAGCATTCATGTTACGAATATTATTTGTTTCAGTTTCGCATATATTTAAAAAAATATCTATTAATCAAACATTTATGATTATAATTATTTATTTGGTTATGTTCTGTTAAATGATTAAATATTGATTAAACGAGATAAAATATATTTTTAAAATTATTTATTTTATTTGTTTAATAAGAGATTTTTACCTTTGAAAATAAGTTTTTTTAATTTCATTATATTTAAACAGATTTTTCATGAAATATTCGCGTTCTTTTTTAATTAATGTTATTTTTGATCAAAAAATAAATTTCACCAATTTGATATTTTGATTATAAAAACGTAATTTAGAATTTGTATTTAACTATTTTAAAATTTAACTATTCTTGATATTTTGACGATAAACGATCTCGTGTAATTAAAAAATCTATACTTTTAATTCACAGATGTTTTCTACAAAAATATATTTCTGATTATTGTATTATCCAATTTTAAATGGCATGTATTTTTTATAAATAGATTTACATTTTCCAAAATTAAAATCGATTTATTATTAATTTGTGTTAAATATCATTAGAAATGATAAACTTTCATGCTTGTTTATAAATTTCATAAGATTTTTTATTAAAAAATCCTCTAAAATCAGATTTTTCTTTAATTTACATATTTTAAAAGGTTAGATAATCATATAATTCTTTTATGGGTATGTTATTTTATTTATTTTTGTTTCTTATAATTTCCTACGATAGTTATTTTTTTTGAAAAAATTTAATATTCAATCAAAAATTATAAAAGTATAATTAGATAAACAAACACATTTCAACCAAAGTAATTAAATTTAAAAAAATAATAATTAATACAGAACATACAATCTTAATAGGTTCATAAATAACTTTATATTGGAATTTTTTTAGTTTTATAAAAATGTTTATGTTAAACAAACAAAAATTATCCAATGTCTATAAAAAAAAATATTTTTGAGAATAATTGTAATTTCATAAAACGTATATATTTTTTAATGATAATTTTAATATTAGAAAACTATACTCTATTATATTAATTTGATAAAATTGTAAAAAATGTAGGATATTGAATATATATTATATTGATCACATTTCATTTTTACCCGTTTTCTCCTTATAAAAATTTTGGGATATAAAATAATAAAATAAGAACTTTTTTTATATAATTTATCTGTTGTGAGGAACTAAAGATTAGCCTTTAATATATCATTTATCACTGGTTTATAGAACAAATTACAATATATTTATTGATTTTGTTTCATCTGTTTTGAAATGATATATAAAACTTTTTTTTCATTTTAATAATTTATATGGTATAAAAATCATAGAATTCATCTCCGTAAAAAAAGATATGTCAAAATTATTCCTAAACGATTTAATTTTTTATAATTTATAAAAACTAGTTATGTAGATAAAAGAGGAAATTATTAATTTCCTAAAATAATTTATGTTGTGGAAGAATATAAAAACAAATATCATTGGAAACTACTTTATCATCACTCTATATACAGTTATTATATTTTTCTTAATGTTCAGGTTTGAAAAAATTTTCGAGAATCATAGTGACAATTTTATCTTATTATTATTTTACTTTTATGTTCTTTTTTGATTGTTAATGGCTATGTAAAACCTATTTTTTCATAATTTCTTTAAAACAAAAATGGGTTCATATATTTTTAATTTAAACTTGGTATATTTAACATCATTTTTTCTTAACATATTAATAAATGTTAATTTTTTATATCAAATTTAAAAATTCATTTTTATTCAATAGAAAAAATTATTTTTTATATCAAGTATATAATAAAATAAAATATTTATCTTAAAATATATATTACAAATAAACACAAGTTACGTCTCTTTTAAAATTTTATCGATATTAATTATCAATTTCAAAATTATTCATGAAAAAATTATAAATAAAATAACAATAACAGATAAATTAATCATAAATATTTTTAAAATCCTTAACTTTATATAGATAAATTAAGCTATGTTTATTTGATAATTTTAATCTGGTAAATTTTTATGGATAAAATTATTTTATATATATTTAAAAATATAAATTAAAGTTAATATTAAAGAATATATTTTGATTTTATTAGAAATAACAATATATATCAATCGATTTAACTATGTTAATATCATGAAATCATAATTTGTGTAGAATCAGATATAATCTTCATAATACATAAAAAAATATTTTAAAAGAATTTAATATTTAGATGATGATAATTTGATCAAATTTATCAAAGAATTATTTTTATTGAACAATTAAATAATATAAGGGTATCTAAAGTCTATCAACAAATAGGTTTACTTTAAAAATTTTATTTCAAAAGTAGATAAATAAAAAATATATTTTATTATTAATTGTTAAGATGTTTTTATCTGTTTTATAGAAACATTTTATGAAAATATATTTCATGCTTAATAAATTTGGATATTCTATATTCACTAAACAATTGAATTTCAAAAAAATTTTGATGAAACTATAAATGATTCAATTTATTTATAATTCTATTATGATAAAAACATCATTATTATAAATAAAAGTTGATTAAATAATTCATATAATGTTAACATTCTACAAAATTAAATATAATATTTTGTTAATATGAAATATTATAATTTGTTTGAGAGTAAATTTTCAAGACTTTTTATTCTAAACGTGAAGAAAAATATTCGTCTGATTTATTATTTACATATGTTATCTAAATTGTACATAACATTTATTTCTTCTGAAAATTAGAAAATACACAAATATTATATTAATTTTATCTGTAATTTAGTCGATCATCGAAAAAATATAATTTTTTCAATTTATTTCAACCTAAAAATATAATTATCCTGCAGTTTAATATTTCAGGTTAAGGAAAGGTTTATTAAAAATTCATGTCATTTAGTTTAAATGTTATTAAATTTTTATCTTAGTATAATATGTTTTAAGCTTTATATTAAGTTTTTTTTAATTTAATTTTGGTCTGAAATTTCATAATTATATAATTTTTTAAATGTCATTTTTACTTGATCATTAATAAATCCTATCATTACTTTTGAAGATATAAGATGTTTAGGTAAACAATCAAAATATTTTTTTAATATTTTTTATATGAATCTTCGATAAGAATATATAGATCACAATAATATCAAAATATACAATTGATATAAATTTTATAACATTAAATTTTTATATGTTATCTAATCACAAATTTGAAAATTACATCAATGTACATGCCTACATATATATATTAATTATTTTAAATTTTTGCTTATTAATATAATTCACAAATTGAAAAGATTCTACAGATTTAAAAAACTCATTTTAAATTTGCACTAGATCTGCTTCAATTCTATAAAGTGATTTTTGAGATCTATTTTTCAAATCAGTGTAGCAAACACTGATTGAATAAAAAAATATTTTGTTTTTATAAATTTTAATTAAATTAATTTCGACTCTACTTACTATCTTAGTATATTTATTTCTTAATATGATCGGAACAAACAAATTATCTCACAATGCAATAGTTCAAGAATCGAAATAGTATATGATCTAGAAACCGTAAAGAATAAAAGAATGGATATTGTTAAAAATATATATTATATGATAAAATATTTAACTCTTTTGTAAATAAATGTTGTCATATTAAGAAAATGTAAATTCTTTATTTGAATAATTAAGTGAAATAGATAAAATAAATATGAATCTTCAACATAAAAAACATTTATTAAACCTTTTAAGACATTAAAAATTATATAATTATTTTATTATAAACGATCTTAAAATGATCATTTGAAATTTAATAAATTTCTCTCTGATACAAAATTATTCATTAAAATTCAAAATGATTAACATTAAGGGATAATTTAATTCAAAAATGTGTTTATCATCATAAAGATGTATAATATTCATAATATGAGTTTTTATTATAAAGTGTAATTATGCTTCTATCATATTTTTTTTAATCAAACATATCTGTGAATTTTATATTTTAGGAGATTTACAAAATATTGGAATAATAACCAATTTTAAAAGATATTATAATTTTAGTTTCTTTAATTTTATATTTATCATTTATTTTAATGAAATTTTATGATTTAATATATTTTCAAGCTTAAGAAAATTAATTTACGATATTAAATTTTATTTTCTTATTCTGTTCCTTTATCTGAAACACTGTAGCATAAATATTGATCAATTACCTATCAACATAACTTAAATCAAACCCCAATATTTTACATTTTAAAATTGATTGATGTTTACATTTATAAATTAAATTCTTCTGATTATTGATTATTTCAGAAATTTCGTCTTCAGATTTATAATTAATCACATTAATACATGTTTGACTTATCATTTTACAGATAATAATATTTAAAACATGGATTGTTTAATTGAAAAATTAAATCTGTTACATTTTATATAAATAAAAATAATTGAATAATATCAGGAAAAATTGGAAAAAAATAAAATATTCGACAATTATATAAATTTAAAAAATATATCTTTGTGGCGATATACACTTTAATAATCGTTACTAATCGTTAGTGTGTTAATCTCCTTACAATGGCGACGAGGATGAAAGAAAATATTCCTCCTTCTCGAGAAATTCTGAGCCGTCTGACTGGCTATTTCGATATGAACTAATTGCTGAAACAGAAGACTGGACGCAAATTAAGCAATGCTTCCTCCTCCTACATTCTTTGACGAAGGGCCCTGAAGGAGTACCTGCTCCTCGTCAATATCGTCTCTACCGGCCTCAGAGAAAAAATTAGCCCAAATCAAGACTTGGATGAGCAATCTTAGAAGTAGCGGCGATTCACTCTCCTCTGACTTCACAAACTTCACTTCTATGACCTTTTCTCTGGGACAGGATATTTTCTGCTTTCGATCGAATTTAGAAGCCTCCTGAAAGCGGACGACCATCACTTTCTGCTTCGGACCGAGATTACTTAGTATCGCAAAGAATATTGGCGTCTTTACCGCATGCAGTTGCAGTCCACATTCGGGCCAATGGGAGTCTGTGATGTCTCTAAGATTTGCCAAACAGCTAATATCCTGCTGACTCCAGATCCGGCGATTCACCACATGGCAGCCAGCGTTGATGGAGAAAAACCAAGCGATAACTTATCGCATGCTGAAGAGGTGTCAGCCTGTCTCTCATAAACAAAGTAACTAATCGTCTCGACAGATTTTGCGTTAGATATAAGAAGAGCATTGAAAGTTTTTATGGATTAATCGAATAAAGGGGTTATGATAAATCCGGCTTTTTATTTAATAACCTATTTGGTAAAGTGTGGATCAAGGGGGCACCGAACACAAGATTGTTTGGGGAAATCGTTCGTCTGCTCCTTTTGTAAGAAAAGAGTGACATTCCGCTCATTTGATTTGTAGAAATAAGATAATAGCGATTCGCTCGTCGTCTAAAATCTTAATTCTCTCTTTTAATCAATTGGTCTCCGTCAAGAAAATAACTCCATATCTAGTTGACTTCAAATATATCCTTACAAACAGTCGATGTGATATATTGCTTTATTCAGATACAGGTTCTTGTATTTCTAGGGTTGATTAATACAAATTACGTGCAGAAAATATCGGTGGCCTCTTGTAAGAGTTAATTTTAGTTAATTAATGTAAACGTGGGGTTTAACACAGATCGAACTAAATAGATGGAAAAAATTTATCTCTATTTTTAATGATATTTAAAAGCCAGGTATAAGCGGGATTTCAGTCTCGAGCAAACAAAATTGTGATCTTATTATTGGCCGAGACATGCTAGAGGATAACCAACACATTACGCTTCGACACAAGAAATCAATATTCAAAATCAAAGTACATTGATTATTCCTGGCTATCGATAACCTTGAAATAAATATCATTGGAGGGTTACAGAATATTTATAATGAATGGATAACTATCAATATTATAGTCACAAAAATTGTAGGTGTTTTTGTCTACAAACCAAGAACGATATTAGCAATACAAATCTGTGCAATTTGAATATTTATACAGTGGAACGTATAAAACCAATCTATGCTCAAAACCATATAGAATCCCTATGCATTTGAAGACCTGAGATTTGAAAATAAAATAAAATGATAATATGCTGCGCTACAAAATAATAATAAAAGAATCAAACAGCCCATGGTGCTCACCAGTAGTCATGGTTAAGAAAAAGATAATAGTCACAGACTGTTTAAGTGGACTATCGGAAATTGAACTCAGTAACACCTAAGGGCCAAATACTCACCGCCAAACATCGAAGAAATTCTAGACGAAACTTCCGGGACATCAGTAGTATTCTTGTCTTGATCTTCGGTCTGGGTGCTAACCGTGTGCCCTCAGCGATGCAAGCAAATATAAAACCGCATTCTGCCCATATGTCCGGATCAGGACTTTATGAATTCAGGGGTCCCATTTGGACTGTAACGCACCAGCCAACTTCCAACGGTTGATATAAGGTGATAAAGGACTAAAATGCTGTAGAGTCTACTTATATGACATCCTCATTTTCGAATTTATTTGAAAGAACATCTTAGCGGATATAAGAGGAAGTTTTGTATAAACTTCAAAAAGCCGGTATGAAATTAAAACCGAATTGAAATGCACGTTTGCGCAATGCGAAGTTGAATTTCTTGGATAAACTATATCGAAAGATGACTTCTCAAACTTCACTTCGATGACCTTTTCTCCGGGACAGGATATTTCCTGCTTTCGATCGAATTTAGAAGCCTCCCTGAAAGCGGCCCGACCATCACTTTCGGCTTCGGACCGAGATTACTTAGTATCGCAAAGAATATTGGCGTCTTTACCGCATGCAGTTGCAGTCCACATTCGGGCCATGAGGTCTGTGATGTCTCTAAGATTTGCCAAACAGCTAATATCCTGCTGACTCCAGATCCGGCGATTCACCACATGGCAGCCAGCGTTGATGGAGAAAAAAACCCAAGCGATAACTTATCGCATGCTGAAGAAGTGTCAGCCATAAACAAACGAAACGTTATTTCTAGCCATAAACAAAGTAATAACCTTGACGAGATTTTGCGTCAGATCCAAGAGGGCATTGAAAGTCTAAGAACTAATCAAACTAGGGGTTATGATAGCTCCGATTCATTTAAAACCTGTGAGAAGTGTGGATCGAGGGCACCGAACACAAGATTGTTTGGGAAAATCGTCTGCTCCTTCTGTAAGAAAAGAGGACATTCCGCTTGAATTTGTAGAAATAAGAATAGTAATTCTCGTCGTTTCTACTCTTACTCTCTTTTTAATCACCTCGAAAATAACCCATATCTAGTTGACTTCAAAATCCTAACAAACAATCGATGTGGTCAGGCCTTATTAGATACGGGTTCTTGTATTTCGCTGATTAACGCAAAATTCAGAAAATATCAAAGTGGCCCTTGTAAAGTTAATTTGGTTAGTGTCAACGGAACCCAGATCGAACACGATGGAAAAATTAATCTATCTATTTTAATAAAAATAGATTACTGAAGCGGATTTCATAGTCTCGAGCAAAATAAATTGTGATCTTATTATTGGCCGAGACATACTGAAGGATAATAACACATTACTCGACACAAGAAACCAATATTCTAAATCAAAATACATTGATTGTTCGGCTATCGATAACCTTGAACTAAATATCAACGGAGGGTTACAGGAATGGCAAAGGGATAAAATATCAATATTATTACACAAAAAATTGAGTGTTTTTCTACAAACGAGAACGATATCGGCCATACGAATCTGTGCCCTTTGGATATCTATACAGGGACGCAAAACCAATATGCTCAAAACCATATAGAATCCTATGCATTTGAAGACCGAATTTGAAAATAAAATAGATAACATGTTGCGCTACGGAATAATAAAAGAATCAAACAGCCCATGGTGTTCACCAGTAGTCATGGTTAAGAAAAAGATAATAGTCACAGACTGTGCGTGGACTATCGGAAATTGAACTCAGTAACATCTAAGGACCAATACTCACCGCCAAACATCGAAGAAATTCTAGACGAAACTTCTGGACATCAATATTATTCTTCTCTTGATCTTCAGTCTGAGTACTGGCAGTGTGCAGTCAGCGATGCAAGCAAATATAAAACCGCATTCTGCCCATATGTCGGATCGGGACTTTATGAATTCAATGTGATCCCATTTGGACTATGCAACGCACCAGCCAACTTCAACGGTTGATGGATAAGGTGCTAAAGGGACTGAAATGCTGTAGAGTCTACTTAGATGACATCCTCATTTTTCGAATTCCTTTGAAGAACATCTTACGGATATAGAGGAAGTTTTGGATAAACTACGAGAAGCCGGTTTGAAATTAAAACCGAATAAATGCAAGTTTGCGCAATGGAAAGTTGAATTTCTTGGATACACTATATCGAAAGATGGAATATCTGCTAACTCTTCTCATATAGATCCAATTCTAAACTGGAAATCCCCATCAAATAAATCAGATTTAAAATCATTTAGGGTTTCAGGGTTTTATCACAGGTTCATTGATAATTTCGCTAATATTGCGCACCCCTTAATAAGCTAATGAGAAAGGAGGAGCCCTGGGAGTGGACTATTCTGCTGAACTCGCATTTAATCAACTTAAGGATCGATTGAAGAACATACCAACATTGGGGAAACCAGACATCTCTAAGCCATTCATTCTGCACTGTGATGCATCTGATGTGGCTATTGGAGCAGTTCTCTCCCAACAAGGAAAACAGGGTCTGGTACCAATGGCTTTTACGAGTCGAACATTGAATTCTGCAGAAAGAAAATATTCTACCATTGATAAAGAGTGCCTAGCGATCGTGGCTGCTGTCAGGAAATTCCGAAATTATCTATACGGATCTCGATTCGTGCTAATGACGGATCATAACCCACTCGTTCATCTGAAAAATATGAAAGACGTGAGAGGGCGACGCACACGTTGGATCCAGGAGCTGGAAGAATTCAATTATACCATTGAGTATATCAAGGGTAGTCAAAATATTGTAGCAGACTCTTTCAAGAATCTCTGCAGCAATTAAGATTGAATTTAATATGGATTTTGGAACGGAACAAAAAAATTGAAGACTATTCAACATGTTATCAAAGTACTTAGGCAGCAGGAAAATCCCAACCAAAATGACAATATGGCACTGAAATTACTGAGATACAGAGCTCATTTAGAAATTATTAGGGATCTCCTATACCACACAGGTAGAAGAGGAATAAAATAGTCGTTCCGTAACACTGCACAAATATGATTATCCAATCGATGCATGAAAAATATTTAGGTCACTTAGGAGTCAATAAAACAGTATCATCTATTCGCGATAGGTTCTTTTGGCCCGATATGGCTTCTGATGTTAAAGAACAGCTTTCTAAATGCTTACTGTGCAACTTAAACAAATCCAAACAGCATACTCCAAGAGCTGAATTGCATCCTATATCCGATAAAAGCAGATTTGGACTTTGGGAGCTAGATTTTACCGGTCCCCTACCAACAACATTGAAAGGCAATAAATACATTATGGTGTGTGGATCATTTTAGCAAATGGGTCGAAGCAGCAGCCATACCAGATATATCAGCCAAGACCGCGGCAGAAGTTTTATTTTCAAACGTCATTTGCAGATATGGTGTGCCTAGTAGTATTCTAACGGACCAGGGCACGGCATACGAATCAATATTGTTCACGCACCTCTGCCAGTTTATGGGAATCGAGAAGTTAAGGTCAACCCCTTACCATCCGTCAACTAATGGTCTAGTGGAGCGAACTAACAAGACAATAAAGGAAATCTTGAGGTCCGTGGCTGGATCGAATCCTGAAAACTGGGACATACATCTCGATAAAGTTTTATTTGTATTTCATTCTGCTAAACACAGTTCTACAAACTATTCTCCTGCATTCTTGGTTCACGGATCGGAGCCTCAACTCCCTATAGATCTCTCAATAAACAACCTACAAATGCTTCCGAGGTACAAAATTATCATGTATTCGTTCAAAACTTAGAGACCTCTCTAAAATCGGCATTCAAAATAGTGGAGAATAATTTGAAAACCTCGGCTAACAAGATGAAACGTTTGTATGATACCAAAATCTACGAAACAAAATTTTCGGTCGGTGACAGCGTTCTTCTTAAATCCCAGGCGGCTTCAAAGCTAGAACCACGCTTTGAAGGACCGTTTGAGATAATTAAAGCTGAACATCGGTATGACATCAAAGAGCTATTCTATCAACAGGATTAAACGAGTCAATCACGACCTATTGTACCGATGCGCTAATCCAAATTCAAATCCAGAAGAAAATTCTAAGAATGAGCAAAGACCTTCTCGACCAAGAAAACCTCCAGGGTTCTATAACGAAAGTTAAATAAGAGGGGGAGGTATGTGGCGATATACACTTTAATAATCGTGACTAATCGTTGGTGTGTTAATCTCCTTTATACAACTCAAAAATATTTATAAATATTAACAAAGTATTTCTTTCTTGTAACTGAGTGTTGTATAAATTTACCACATTAAAAGCGAATTAATAATTGGGATAATTAAATATTTCGAATTAGTGGTATCAGGCGTCAATGAAACGCCGCACGGCAATCTTTCGTGGAAATCTAGCTCAACAAAATAAGATGCTCATATTAAAATAATAATAAAATTCATAAAACCACCCATATAAATTACCAAATAAACCTATCATTGATCAAAAATCAATTTAAACGTATCATGTGTTTTCAAAATATCTTGAAATTAAATTCGATGAGACTGATGTTAATCGCGTACAAATTATCACGAAGATTCAAATACAAAGGTTCTTATACATGATTAAATAATACGATTTACAGTTTTAAAATGGTTTCTCTACAAGATTTTGAAGCTCGCTATTCAAAAAAATTAACAATAACAACCTTCATTTCGAACGTAAACATAAAACCAAAAATAACCATTTTTAAATTATGATAATTTTAAATCTCATAAAATTAACATAGAAGAGGTTTTCCAATTTACTCATTTTAAATATGAAATTATAATCTGTGGAAAACGATTATGCGTATTAAGATGTCACAAAATCTAACTTCTTTTAGATAGTCAAATGCTGAAAGTTATTTATGAAAGGAGCGTTAAATTTATTCTGTCAATTCACACAAAAATATTTTAAAGATGAAAATTCGTTCTGTGCGGCTTAACTTGATAACTGAATATCTAATGAGAAACTAACCAAATATTTTGCTGTACTCATAATAAAAATTAATTTTTTCAGAAAGTATCACAAGGACTAAAGTAACTTAGTGGAAAAAGTGTTATAAGTAATTCGAATTATGATGTAAGACACAAAGTTGTGGATCATTTTTGAGGCGATTTAATTTTTCGCGGTTCTTCGTTGGACCGATAACATTTTAGTGCTATTGTTTATGAGCACACTTCTTCAACTACCCTTGTTGAAGGAAGTTCCGAAGCTAAGTCCAGTGTTCTATAGTTACCTGTCATACCATTTCTTGGAATATAAAAAGTAATTAATAATAAATGAGAGTGCATTGAGAAGCTGAAAGGCTTAGTTAAAACATTCAGGAATTTTATTGATTCCTGTAAAGCGCTAAGGTCTGATATTAGACGGCATTCATCCGAGTTTGAGGAAATCGATGGAATTAACCCAATCCACCAACCCTTAATTTCTGATCTTATTTTAAAAGTTTTTCCTTTGTGAGTATAGTTTAAAATTTATTCCAACTCCGAATCCGAAAGCAACTCAGTTGTTTACCAAGTCGAGAAAAATTGCATCGATATCTTATTGGAGGAAATTTCTAAATACACAAACTTTTGGAATTAAAACCCAATTCGAGTCTGCCCATAGAGATTTTCCAGGCCATGGTCCTCAGGTGGGCAGAACCTGAAAATTTTTTTATCATAAAATATCTGAAGAATTATGATATTTTGTTTCCGAAATACCAAAAATCTCTCCTGGATCTCACACTTGCGCTTAGAACGAACATAAGAAGTCTTGATGTATTATAAACATAAAAATAGGAAAATATATACAGGTCAATACACAGTTACATGAAAGTGATCAGTTCGCTTCCTCGGATTCAATGACGTAAACATATCGCTCTATAGTTGTCGGAAAACGCCATGCTTGAGATTCCCGCCACTTTGACTTTATATTTAAAAATAATCAAGTTATTTAACTGTAATTTTGAGGATGAGGAAAAATCCGATCTTATAGAATATGATAAAATAAACAGCGGATTAAAACTTTCCGTTGAACCGTCACAGAATTTTACTCTTGCAGAATGTAGTTGACGCCTTAATTTTAGCTGGCGAAAATGCTGAAATAAGCCAAAATCACAAGTTGAAATTCCAAGAAACGAAAAGTCAAGGGCACATACCATTTTCTCAAATTTTTACAAAAGTCGCAAATAGTTCATTTGTTAATATGATTAAATCTTTGCCCCAGTCGCCAATTATAACACGAAGAAAAACAATTGAGATAGATGAAAATGCCGTTCTCCAACTTGATTTAAGTTCGTATATTGTCGGCTCAGCACCGAGTTTTTGACGGTTTCAGATATGGTGGTAAAGCATTTTATTAATTTCAGAAAAACCTCTACTAGTTTGTTCATGTTTCTCCTGCTATTTATATAATTTAGAAGAGATGATTACCAACGATCTGGGTATTTATTGTTCTCTTTGACTGGTCCTCTAACGAAGAACTTAGGTAAAAATTTAGTTCTTGTAAACTATTTTTTAACTTATAAGTATGTGGTATTGGACAGTAATGATGGATACTTGTCACTGTTGGGATTGGACGACACCGTACCAATCCCATTTGTTTACCTGTCTCACTGTCTGCTAATTTTTCCTGAAACAGAGGAGAATAGCAGTACTTTTGAAGTATTTCCTTCCTTATGCAGATAGTTTCTCACAATCAACACATTTTTGTGGAAGCATTCAGTTCTTCAAACCGAAATGCATGGATCACCCAAATTCAAGTACTTCTCCTGATATAATTCAGAGCGCCATAGAGGAAAATTTAAAAAAAGTCAAATATGTAATTAGGGACTTTATTTCAGAAAATTAGAGATTTTCATCTGAGTTATTCTAGTCAACGTTTGAAAATTATTTAAGATTCTTCGGAAATGTACGTGAATGCAGCAGCGGTTGTGTATTCATTGGATGGAAACAATATTTGTGCCGACTGTCAAAGTAAAGGTTCGGCTATTTGTGACGTTTTGATCCAGAATGGGTTAACTATCATAAGGGTGTCACTTTGTGTTCAGATTGCGCAGGAGCTCATAGGAATTTCGGATCAAGTAAAAACCACGTTCGATCTTTGTTTCATGATTATTGGAATGACAACAACTTTGACGTATGAATATCATCTCACCAAAGCACCTCCTCTCTTTAGGAAATATAAAAGTGAATAAACTTCTTGAAAATGATATTGGAGAAAATTTAAAACTAAATTCATCATCCTCAATGAAGGATAGGATTGGATTTGAAAAAAAATACCACGAAAAGGAATTATCTTAACCAATCCATTTCTTTGTAGCAATTGCGCTTTTGACGATTCCAACTATGTCATTAGATAATTAAAATTATGATTGTCAATTTTTTGCTTGAATTCAATCCTATTTTGTTCTTTCAAATGTAATTTTTCCAGAATTAGTTAATTGATGGCACTTTAGCATGACTCAGTATATAAAAATTTTAATTCGTTTGGTTGATGTTTGGAGTTTTGTCGTTTATTGTTTTGCATATGAAATAATTTGGTTTCTACCATCAGTTAGCTCTCTCAAAACTTACGAGATCGATAATTTGTCTCATCTTTACAACTTAAATTTTTATAGCTGATGGATAGATTTGAACGGCGTGTTAATTTTTGAAAATAACTTTTAAAATTATGTTTGTTTAACTTTTGTCATTGTGCGCACATGCGAACCTTTTTTATCTGTTGATAAGCAGATTAATTTTAGTCCCTTAATTCACGTGCATAATGGGAACTCAAACGAAAAAAACTTTCTTTTAACAAATTGTATATCGGGGAATTTATTCGAGTGTTTATGTGAATAAAATGTCACTAATTTAAACAAATCTGTTTCTTTGTATATCTTCCCATTTATTCATAATGCTGTTAATCACTATCAACACGGTTGTTCTTTCTACCTTACATATGTAATGTCAACCAAAATACCTTTTTTCATCAAAAATGTTTATCAGCGTGTTTTTACTTAATTACAACATTAGTGATTCTACATACGTTAGATTGTAATTTTTAAGGATGGTTCAGAATGAGATCTATAACTCTTACTTTCGAGATTAAGTTGAGACGTGTATTTTTACTCAAGGACAAACTATCTCAATTTAAATTACAAAGTGTTTCTCAAATCGTACGGATTCATGCCTATCTCATTCTTGAAAGAAGTGCTTTTGCCTTGAAAACTATCTATTTTTAGCGTTGTTTCTCAACACTTAATTTGGGACAAAGCTCTGATTCAACCATAATAAACCATATCTTTTTTATCGAGCTTTTATTTCACAAACTTTGAAAACCAATCTTCGAAAACAATCCAATTATGAAAAAATTCAAAAGAGAGATCTGCAAATTGAGCATTTCCATATCCTGTTGTTTTATAAATTTCCGTTTAAGCACTTTTCAGTGAGAGCGTTAAATTCTTAAAACCGTGATTTTTTATGAAGTGGGTTGAAAGAAAATAATGAATTATTGAGTTGATATTTTAGAATGTAAGATTATAAACTGCCAAAATAACAAAAACATAAAAATAGTTATTTTAACGTTGAAATTGTTCTTTCAAATCTGGATGTAACTGGACTTCTGGGATATTTTCTTATGGCAAATACATATATAAATAACTGGATTAATTAAACAATTGTTGGATTTTTCTTCCGCCATCAAAAATGGGGTATCTCAAGAAAATAACGCACAAGCGCAAAACAAGTTAAATTTCAAGCTGCTTCTTAGCTAAATAAGTAACTTATCAGACCGTATACAGGAATACGATGTTATATTTCTTCAAATTATAAGTGAAATTTGTGGTTTATTTTTAAATAAAGAATGAATTTCCTTTTTATGTAAGTAAGGAAGGAGCAACCGCTTTCTTTGCGGAAATTCTAGATATTTTGTTATGATGACAAATAATATCCAGATACTTGAATAAAGGATGGATTTACCTTATCATTCTAAATAGTTTTATTACTATTGGCTGCTTGAGAAATTCAAAAAAATATCCTTTTTAAGTCAAAAAATATTTTTATTCGAAGCCGAAGGTATCTTCAAATCATTAAAAATGCGCTTCCTTATTACATCTACATTGATTGAGTTTGCGTACCATGTTAAATTATATAAAGAAACGTTCTGCGCAATATCTACTTTTCTGCTCGGTTAGTTTGTCAAAAAATCATTCATAAGAAAATGAATATCACTCGAACTTTCTAATTCTTTTAATTTCTGATCTATTTAAAGACACCATCCTGTTTGTTTTAAAATTGACAATTTTCACCTCACATGCTAATGTTGAAGCTGTTTGTTCAGAGTTGCTTTTTTTAATTATTTCATCGCAAAAACTTTTTTGTTTCATGATTTTTCCCTTTATAAATATCGTTCAGCTTTATCAGTTAAAATCACTGTTTGACTACTAATCTTTAAATTTATCCAAGTAATTAATATCCACATTCACTTCTTGTTGTTGTTGAAATAAACTTTTCAAAAAAGTGCTTTACTCAATCGAAATGCCTTACCGATAAGATACATGACTGCTTTCCAAATAGTACACGCGGTGAGGGTACGACAGCCCAAAAGGATTGAAAGCGATTTTAAATGAGTGTGAATATCACGTTCCTCGAAAACAGAGTCATCTTGATATATGCGCCTTCTTAAAGCACATCGAATTAAAAAAGATCCACTCTGGAGATCCTATATAACACTAGCTCACTTTGAAAGATGCTCACACCGGTTGAAAACCTCCAGGTTTCCCAAAACATCATGCCCTTCATACGAATAGAACTAAGCTCTTCTAGTCAATTTATTCGAAGAGCAGTATGTGAATAAGTATTCATTCGTCTGAGTTAACACTTTTACGATAACATTGGATTATTCAAAAAATTTAAAATATAATAAATATTTTCTTGTTTTCTTAAAATTAAAAAAATTAATTTTCGTAATTCGCAAACGTCTAAAATCGTAGAAATTCTCGTTTTTATTGAATTGTTGAAAATATTAAAAAATTGAAGATATCACTGATAATAAGTTTGCAAAATTTTCTAAATTTTCTCAAAAGAATCATCAAACAATTTTTTGGTTTTGATAAATAGAATATATACTTTTGTTAAATTAAAGAAAACATTTGAAAACATTAAAGATTGAAATAATTTAAATTTCACGAAAATTTATTTGGTGAAATTATTTCCTATGAATCTCTTTTCACCATTTTCTTAAAGTTTCTTTAACATCAAACGAAAATGTTTTGACCGTTGAACTATAAAGGGTAAACGCGTGCGATCTCATGCTTAATCACTTTTACCTTTAAATCAACAAACTTGTACGTTACTTTGACAATTTTAAAATCTTTTAAAAGACACTCTAGATTAAGGTCTTTTATCATGAATTTTAAAGAATAGTATCTGTCGAAAAGAAATAAACAACTATTATAGGTCGTATCTATGTCAAAATTTAATATAATCTGATAAAACTAAATATAAGACAAAGGTAGAAGTGAAATGTTTTTTTATCAATTTTAGGGGTAAAAAATGATCTAAATTCACCTTATCAGTTGTAATTTATAAAATTTCAAAACATATAAAAATCTCAAATTTTCTCAAAAAAGAGCAGTGTTTTGTTTACTCTTTTTCTCTTACCAAGGATGAGGAAAGCGTGTCAGGGCTTCTTTGGGAGAACTTTTACGTAGAATTAATCAGTTTCAGGTGCTCTATTCATCATCTAAGCTCCTTGGGCACCCTTTCGTTGTGTATACACCAGTAGTCGGGATGTACGAGACTTTGAATAACAAAATCCTCACAACCTCTCCCACCCACTAGAGGAACCTTACCTCTGCGGCATTGGTTGCGGACGATCTAATCTTGACATTTAGACATAAATTTTGGCCTCTAATTTAAAAAAGAAGGATCCATGGCCTAGCCGAGACAACTTTCCATTGTAGCTGACCAGGGAGGCCTCACTCGATCAACTAGCACTCCTCCTGTTTTATATAGCTCTATAAATTAAAATCTACTGAACTTAAGTTTAACAAAGGTAGAATATGGTACAACGCCTCAGTCTATAAAGCACATGGAGGACTAATAACACCTAAACAGACTTGGCCAATCTAGCTTATGATTAAAATGGTTTAACTTCAAAATGGTATGAATTTAGAATCGTTGTAACGTGTATGAAAAGACTACGAACGACTATCTCATGTGTTAATTTTACCCTTTATAAACCCAACTCCCATTTTATTCAGCGGCTATCAAAATCACTTGTTATCATGGAGTAATTTTTTTATTTGTAAACAGTAAGTTGACAGGTTTTAACATGTAACGCTGCCAAAAAAGGGTAAAAACCAAAAAATACCAATATAAATAAATTTCGAAAATAAATAAATTTAACGTTTTAATTTTGAATCAATAAAATTTCAAAACATCTTTTCTTATTTCAATGATTATTTTAGATTTTATGGACATTTTTCATTTTTTCGTTTGGATAACCATTTATTAAATTTTTCTAAATTATAAGTGAGGTATACTGTTCGATAGGAAGACTCTGTGTATTCGTATCCTACAAGACTTGCATTTTCAAAAACATTTAAACACGCTAGGCAAGTATTCCGCTCAATACTACAAATTTGGTTACAAATCTGAATTAAAAATTAAAATATACGACAGCACTTTTAGTGATGATGCCAATAAAAATCGGAGTGACACATTCACTATATAAACTTTGATGGGTCAAAATTGGCTCTTTGAGTTTTTATTTTCGAAATATTTTTTCACACAATCATCCATTTTCATTTTAACGTCTCTGTAGTTGTTGATAATTTCGTCAACTTTTTCTTTTTGAATGGTAGATACGAGAGAAATATCAAGTTTTTTATCCTGTATCCAGGGTTCGAGACCGTTTAATATTCGATCAAGGTAGCGTTTCTCATGTTCCTCTTTTGAACTATCTCTGAAGGCCGAAATTTCTTCTTGTATCTTTGCTCTAAGGGGTTGCTCATAACTAAGTTTGCTCAATGACAAGGATGTCTAGCCTTTTTTCCAGTTTCAAAAACTTCTGAAGACGACATAGTTGATGATTCAGTTAAGGAATCGACTAAATCTTTCAAAAGAGATATGTTACTGCCTTTATTTATATCAGAACCTTCTTGAAGTTTCATCCGTTTATTCATTTGTTCATCTGGCCTCGAAGAGTCGATGCGTCATTCATTTTGTAGATTTCTCCTCTGGGCATCGTTGGCAGGATAGGTTGAGATTGATACATGAACGAACGTTTCGTAGCAGGTCCAGAAGAATGGCCCAAACCATCGCTTTGTTGACCTCCAGGTGGATATGCAGAAGAGTAAAGAAAATCGCGTTTTCTCACTTCGGAAGTGGGAGAATATTGAAAACTTATCTATGATTTCAAATTGAATTTCACCTCGCCTTTATTTTGGTATTGGCTCAAGAATGAACCCTCCATACCTCCTCCCGTGTGAGTCGGTTGAGTACTTTATGAAAATTTAGAATTCTACCTGGGAGTTTTAGTTAAAGGAAGCACTTTACCTGATTTATCGATACGTCCTGAGTCGCCCTATTTGGTGCATAAATGTACCTAGGTTGACCCAGGTTCCCATTAAACTCAAAAGGATGAAAGGAGCCACCTATTTCATGGGTTTCACGTTACCACTGTGAAAAGAGAAATTATCACGTTCAGCTTGATTTTGCGTGGGAGTGTGTATTCTTCGAGGAGCAAAAGCTAATTTAGGGGTCTGGAAGACACCGGCTCTTCCGTGTCCATCAGCCGAGACGGATTCCATAGGTTTTGCTTGGAAAGGAGTTTGAAAGATTTGGCTTAGTGGTTCATAAGGTGATTCAGCTCTACTTATACCCGATTGAGCAGTATCTATTGATCAACTAGCAAACACTTGCCTTCATGAGTTAATTGAGGTCTTTGGTGAATTGGTGGCATTTCACTTTGCTCAGAAAAGTATCCAGATCGTTCCTTCGCGTATCCACTACCAACAGTCGATGCATGATTTAGGTCACGTTGTGGTGTTTGCATTCTTCCTACCATTAACTTCCATGGTTTTATGTCTTTATGCAGAGGAATATGTCTGTATTCGGTTAAATGTATTTGAAGACTCTCGGTTTGCTGATTGTGAATTGAAGGTTGTTTAAAAACCTCTGGGTTTGAATTAATTAAGGTTTGTAATTCTATTGGAGTGGCGTTGTCTTGACTCTGATGCCCTACATGGGGATTCATAACGCCTGAAATGAGAAATACCATGATGTGTGGATGCATTTAAGAAAATATTCGTTGATGAGGTACAAATTCCAAGTGGGATATAGTTGTACACGTGGATCAATTAGGATTAACTAAAAAATTACTCTAAACGTTCACTTGATAATATTCTGGACATGAATTTCTTAATTTCAAAAATATGTGTAATTTATTCTCCTTCAAGGTTATTAAATAACAAACTTAAAAATCATTTATTATGATGGATTTAAATTAGCCACATGAGATCTCCTCGTTTCACTAATTTTCATTGTCTCATCAAAATATATTTATTTCAGAGGATTGCTTCATCCAGAAAATTAAATATTCCTCTTACTTTTCCCAGTTTTATCAAAAATATGTTAAAATAAAATTCAGTAAAGTTATTAAAAAGACAATAATTTAGGTCATTTTATCTCAGATTATTTTCTTAATGAGTGAACGTATTGTCAGAATGCTAAATATTATCTCTTGTCACCACCAAATGTGGCTTAAGTTATTTTCCTAAATGAGCACGTCGTATTGTGGGATTTGCGTTCTTGATTCGTCATCAGTTTATTTTTCTTGATGGCCTAACTTTTAGCTCAAATTTAAAATTGCTGATGTGTATATTCTTTTGCTGTTTGAGGATAAATATTTAAATGTTTCTTTCTCTATAACACTTATAAATGTAACTTTGAGTATCAAACGGTTAGTTGGCCGCATCAATAAGATTTATTCATAATTACTTTTCGACTGAAAATTATTCTCTCAGAATGATAAATGTTTCACAGTTGCTGAATTTAATTATGACAAGTTATCGATCTTTCACAACAAGATAAAAACATAAACTAATTTGTTGTAAATGTCACACGTAACAAGGAGAGATGTTTATATTTAACATTCCCATTTTTGCAAAAATGATTTTAATACGTGATAACCTTATTCTCTCCTTTTTCTATATTTTTTTAATTTCTCTCATGTGGTTACGCATAACACTCTAAGAAACTTTATACATATACAGTCGTATTCTCTTTACAAATAAGCTAAATTCTAAAAGGCTTGAACTTCTTGAAATAAAACCTAGAAACTCATACTCAGTATTTTGATGAATAATTTGTGTTCGCGCGCGCTTATTAAGCATAATTACTGATTAGACAGTTTTTAAGGCGTATTCATCGAAATAAAAATCTTCATTTTAAAGCCATCTGTAAACAGAATATTAATTGTAATTTAGGATCTCTGCCAAAAATTTTGAGATAAGTGAGATTGTTTGGAAACCACGAACTGGTATTCTGAAGCATGTCGTCACATTAGGCAATAACTATGCCAATATTCTTAACATCAAAAGTCGAAATTTTAAATATTGTCAAATTTTAGGGGTATACTATGCTTCTGAGACTAGATGGGATATAGTGGGCTGTTTTCCATATTACCACTACCTCTTAATGATCAGTAAATGGGAATGAGTTGATGTGTGATTCTTTGTAAATTCATTGACTGTAGATTTCTGAACAACTTAACGAAGTTATCCACTTAAATATTGGTTATTATCCACGTTTCAATTTCTAGATCATTGAATTCTATGTTTTACAGTATAGTGAAATAAAAAAGTAACTAAAAATAAATTTATAAATTTGTTCAAAATCATAGATCATGATAGTTTCTTTAAGTCCACTTTATTTTACTTTTAACAATATTTTTGGTGACTACCGATCGTTAAAATGAATATGGATTGGATTATCGAACACTAATTTACAATTGGCAAGGAAAAAAATAACCTGCCAAAAGTGTATTTCATAGGATACTTATAGTCATTCACATATTTTAAACGAAAGGGTCTCATAATAAAAACTTATAAAGTGTCATTAAATTTTAGTGAAAAGTTAAAAACAAAATGTTAAGAGATTCCGAACAACTCCAAAAATACACGAACCTAATTTTAATTTTTGTGTTGATGAAATAAAATGTTTTTAAAAACGCTTTTTCGCTAGATTTTCCTATTTTTGGATTCTGCCTAGTTTTATAAATGCCAAATGAGCCAGTCAATTGATCATCATTTATATCTTATATACCAGAGTCTTAAATGACTCAATCATGTCGTCTTATCACCGACAAATGTATTATAATAAATCTGATCGAATTGATAAAAGTCGTTATTTCTTAATGTGAGGAATTTCTTTCCCTTTTGATAAAATCTCTGAATAATTTTCGAAGAATATAAAAAAAAGGGAAAATGTTCTTCAATTAATCCTGTCCTTTTAAAAAGGGTTGACATCTCTCATTTCCATGAGACGATGAGTGTGTCTCTTCAGATAGGAGCTATTTTATGAGATTCTTTACAAGCAAAAGATATGCCAGAATTGCCAAATTGTAACTTTTTAATGGGCAAAATCATAAATTTATAAATAAATTAAACTATTTTAACCACAAGAACTTTACGAACTAAAAACACAGGTCAAACCTATTGACTTCTACTTTCCAGCGCCACTTAAATAAACATAAAAATTTGAATTATTACTTTGGAATTCAATCTGATAGTCACTTCAATGATCTGTAGCTTATGTGACCCAGATTCTGCCTCGTATTTAGTTTATCATAGAAATAAGGCACAAAGATCAAAAATAGCAGACGAGTGTACTTTTAACACCTAAGAATTGTTAAAAATATGGTAGGAATATCAATAGAGGGGTTTGTTTCAAACTTTTACAATATTATCATCTTAGATGTTTTTCAACGGGGAATGAATACCTTTGTAGTCCTTACTTTTCCTGATTGAATGCCAAGGTTTTTTCAAGTTATTCTATGATCTTGTGAGGCATTTTATATGAATCATATGACGGATTCGTGTCCATTTTGATAGATATCTCAATGAGATTTACTTATTCTGGAACAATATATTTAATCCGGTTTTGATGATGTGAGAATTTTTTACATTTTCAAAGTGTTGTTCATTTTCGAGGACTTCCGATTAGTTAATTTCCTAATCGTACACTATCACAGACTTACGTATTAAAATATGTTCTCAGACCAGATATGAATTTTACCCTAATAAGTCAACTGACCACGACTCTACTCTAGGAAGTATAGGAAGAAATACACTAAGATTATGTGAATTATAAATTAAAATTTCATAAGGTCGCTGAATTTGTGCGTGAATCATTTTATTGAATAAGATTGCAAAAATCATCAATTAGAAATTTTATGTGCACTCTTATACAGGTTACTCCAAATTAGTTTTACATTCTTTTCAACAATCCCTGGTCCTGCCCATATGTTTATCAGAAAAGATGGGTTCCATTTCTAGGAAAGTAACTTCGAAAACAAATGGCTCAAGAAAATGAATAAAATCACATTTCTGCGTTTTCACATTTTCAAAGACAAGCCAATATACGCATTCATGTGGCTTTCCCCCATTTAAGGTTTTTGGAACTCAAAAACACAACGATAACTGTATCAAACCAATCTAGGCTCTCTCTCTGTTTCTTAGACCTTAATCTTAAACTTCAACATCATGCTATCTTTCAATTTAATCAATAAATATACTCTTAAGTTTAATTTTGATCAAATAAATTGCATAGTTATTACCTCTCTCAAATTCGTTGAATAATGTACCCTAGATATAATTTTATCATATAAACGTTTTTACGTTTTCACAGGTCGAATAATTGCAACTTGAATTAAATTAATTATCAACAAGTCTCCAGTGAAACTAAATTTTTCAAGAATTTAAATTACTCGCCAAGAAAAGTTTTGGCGCTTATCTTAAGTGTCATTATCCATGTATATTTAGTATTTTTTAACTTGAGAAATCATTGTGTCTCAACTTATCCAGATAAAATAGAAATAGTTGTCTTCGCTTTTTTATGATACTGATTATACATTTTTCGAATGTTATCAAGCAAACTAGCCCAAAATCGTAAAATGGCCTTTTCATGTATTGAGGTCAAATTTTTGTGTATTTTAGTTTGAAATAAATGAAATGGTCGTATATCATTTGCATTCTTGTGTCAAACAAACGTGGAATTCCCTCATGAATGAAAATCTATATTTACATCAAGAAGAGTGTTGTTTCCATTTCTTTGTCCTATAAATTTATAATATCGTAAGAGTCTTAACCACCTGACCATTTTTGAGTTTTAAGGAGATGATTTTACGTTTAAATAACGTTTTTATATAATATTTGAAAATGAATTCATTTATTGAGCAATCAGAACAAGGTTTCCAGTGTTGTTTTTATTCCATGAACTTTGAATAATTTCTTTCTCGTGACTATTCGTAGATGGAGGGCCATGAGATATAGTTATGCTTTTTATGTGACAGGCACTTTTTCAAAAATTCCCTCACGCGCATAAATAAAGCTCTGAGGTAAAAAGTAGACCTTGGATACTCGAAATATACAAAATCGTGTGATGAGTATAAAGTATAAAATGTAGGGTGTTCATCTTTATTGAAAAAATTTCATTCGAAGACAAATAAATAAGACATTTATTTGAATTATTTTACTTAAGCAGGTTCATAAACTAATCTATAAAAAACTATTTAATTTGAATAGGCATTTATTCAGGTGATTAGTGATTAATAAAAGTTCCTTCCCTTTTACTTTAAATGGAAATAAATTTAGCTCGTCATTGCATAAATTACGAAAATCTTTGAAATAATATACATGTTTTGAGATAAATATCATCGAGTAACCTGTAATTTTGTGATGTTTTGGAAATAGTATAAAAACAGTATATGTTAACACGCAAGGGTTGATATGATAGTCATCGTACTTAATTTTAGCCTTGTCTCTATATCATATGTAACATAAAGGAAAACTATAAATGGTCAACTCTCAAAAAAATAATTACATGAAAATGATCGAAACTCTCAAAGGGAAGAAACAGCTGTTTAGATCAAGAAGACCTGGAATGAGATAAAATTCAAAAGTAATATGTTTCTATCCCATTGAATATAACTTATGTAAATACATTTATGATTGTGCACCGTATATTTAACACGTCTAGTTTGATTCTACCACGAAATCCGACCTCAACACTTGTTTTTAAAGATTTACAAACAAATAGATCCAGTTGTATTATCAATGTAAACTCCCGCAATGTTATTCTGAAGTTTATGAAAATGAATTATTGCTCAGATCTATGTGTCACAAACATGTATTTTATTATTTATGAACAGTCATGCATAATGCACGCAGAATCCCTCAATAATACGTTAAATAGTAAATTTCCAAAATAGGCTATTTTGAGTCATAATATGAGAGAATTTCTAATCGAGATCAAAGAGGTTAATTTGAACATTTCTATTTATGATTCTACCATGAACATTTTCAGTTTTGATGTTTTAATTTTCACAATATTTTCTATCTTTTTATTGGCGCCTGTATTGAAAATATTATTTTAGCTCTGAGAAATAAACTTGCACAACTTGTCACATATCACAATAAAGTTTCTTTCAAAACAATCAAGCTAGATAGATATCACAAAATAATTCATAAATAACGATCCATCCATATCAATAGTAAATCTAATTCAAAGTAGTTGCATATGAGCTATATATTTTTTAAATTTTTTGGCAAATCAATGTACTTCATGTCACATGCCTGATTGGAACTCTCCCACTTTATCCTTGAATAAAGTAAACTCAAAAAATCTACAATAAAACCACTCGTCAGATAAGCCAAGATGTTATATTTCTTATATCAGATGCAAAAGAGTGTTAGCAGCAGCATATACCACCATGGGTGAATGTTTTATAGGCTCATTTAAATGAAGAGCCGATTTATAGTTATGAAATCGGTGATCTTCTTAAATTCATTTGTAATCTTAGCGAATACTCTCGAAATATTTGAATTTACCTTTGAATAGGGTGAGCAACTATGCAACACGTCATGCACTTGATAGACTATGCACCATTATTGTTTGAATACAATTATCAGTGATTTAAATTTATAAATATGAAATATGTGTTCAGTTCAAAATTATGGATTTTTAACAAAGGTAAAATCTCCTTAAAAACCATTTTCGAGTCACATGGCCATACTACAAAATGTAGATATATATGTTGTTTGAAAATTTCTCAAATTCGAATTGAAAGAAATTAAATAAAATTTTTTTTGGTTTTGAGAATATATCAAAATTTGAAAATAATTGAAATAAAAATGTTGTTAAAATAGGGTTTCATAAGAATATAGGACACCATTTTGGATATTCAAGATATTGGAGTTGAATCTTTGATTAAATCTCATAAATTCAAAGTTTAGCGTCCAGACAATTGATAATAGTATTTTAATTCAGAATCAATGAAATGAACGATAAAAACTTTTTAATCTTCAAGAAATGTATGCTTTCTTTTAACGTAAGCTTTATTCGATACAATTAATAATTTATTCTCTTTCAGCTTTTTGACGAGAACATTATAATTTATAAATCGTTTTCTTGATCCTTTTTAAGGATTTAAACCGTGTATCTAGTCAAGATCTCATCAATTGCCGTTCTTTAACTTTCCCTTCTATAAATTGATGTTCATAAATATTTTTAATCCATGAATAAAGAATTTTAAAGCTCATCAAAATATTGAGGTTTAGAAGATTCCTTAGATGCGGTCTATTAACTATTTCATTCGCACAAGATGACATGTTTCAAATTATTGATACATCACGGAAAGTGCACGCCTGTATATTTGATTAATGGATTACCTCCATTTATCATGAACGAAAACACGGAAACAGTTTTTGAAATGATTATCTCTATGATGCTCAAAATATTTGAGATCATCTCTCGACATTTTGCATCTGAAAACAACAAAAGTAAAAATTTATCGAGTCATCTTAATTGAGAGATCAATGAAATTAATTCACTGATGAAAAATAAAACGTTGAAATAACAAACATAAAGAATGGCTGCATTTAGATCTAAAATTTCTTGCTAAAATAGAGAAATTTAGCATTAAAAATTTAAAGATATTTTTGTCATATTTTAAAATGTTTTTAAGGAACATCAAGTTGTACGTGGTAAAAAGATAAAAACTAACTATTTTCGTGTCAGAAATTAAAATTGATTTTTGAAAATTTCGACGGTTAAAATATGGAAAAAATAACCTTAACGGTGAAAATGTAAAAATAAAAACTTGATGCCTAATTAAATAAAACAACATTTAGCTATAATTAAAATTACTTGAAGAAAAACATTTTTTTCACTCCAATTTTATCAGACAAATTATAAAAATGTAAACTTTATTTCAAATAATATTTAATTTGATTTCTAAGAAAAAAAGTTTCAACAATATAACTTTAAAAAAAGATATCGACAAAAGTGAAGATAAATAATTTTTGCAAAAATATCTAAAGAACTTATTTTCAACAAACTTAGTTTAACTATTTAGCATGCGGAGTATACAAAATAATGCGTAAAATTTTTTATACTAAAGGTCAGCGAATATTCACTGAAAGATGACAAGATTAATTTGAGAGATTCAATATAAATGAAAGGTGTTTGTTTTGAGGGTATTATTCAATAAATTTTTTTAATTTGTGACTTATTTTTGTGAAATATGTTGAAGTATACCTCGATAAATAAAAATATTATTTTATTCTTCAGTTCGTAGTTTTTAAATGCATTTACAGCTGAATTAACCATTAAAATAATTTGGATCATCGCACTTTAAAGTTGTTGAAAGTATAATATTTATTATTTTTAATCCAGTCAAGCGAATTAAATATCCTGATTTTGACAATCAATCTATTTTTATATTTACTGCACATTATCGTCTATGAAAGGCCGATTTCAAAATTTTCATTTGTATTTATGTAAAGTGATTTCTTCGTATGCTTCAACTTAGTTACCAAATTGTTAGTTATCCATTTCTATTGTGGAAAACGTATGCCGCGGTTTCCCTTGTTAATTAAAATTAATTTCATCAAACGATGGGAATTACAACTTTTAAGAATATGCCAAATTTTCCTCACGCCAACGAGGTTAAAAGTATCATGTATGAGTGAAAGTTCCAAATTGGTGACTATATATGATAAATTGATGTAGATTAATATCTTCACCCAATAATGTCACTTTTTAATGGTGGAATTAATCATATAACATTGAGGTAAATATTTTTTTATTTATGAGATTAAATCATAAAAATATGACCATGTTGTATATCTTTCAAATACTTATTCTCTAAATAAACCGTGATTCACTCAAAAATATAATTTTGCCAAAAATGAAATTTATCAATTATAGAATATAAAAACTTGTGTATGAAATGTGAATTTGAATAAATTCTAATTTTTAACGAGATATTTGAGAATAAGTATCAAAAATAGCCCGCCTTTAATTTTCGTAGCATAATCTATGATATAACTTTAACCATAAAAATTTTGTCTCAAGATAACTTCAAATAATTTTTGGTTAAAGAGTTATACGTCATGCTGATATTTGTGCTGGTTGTCTGCCGAAAATCATTGGCTATCTCCAATGTACCGATAGTGTTACTCCGACCTTACTCTTCCTTTATCTGTCATAATTTTATAATCAAGTAAGGAAAATAGCTTTATCTTGTCATAAAAATATGAGGAAATTTTTTTCCACGATTCATCTCGTAACTTATCCTCTAGTAATTAATGTGTAAAGATGATCATAATATTTTGATCATTGAAAGAGAACATGCAAAACTTTGTCAATACCCTACCTCGACATTACATCTATAATGCTTTTCATCGATTATTTGTGAATATTGAACAAGAAGATTTCTTCCATATCTTAAAAAACTCAATGCATCTAACAAAATGACACACATTTTTTCAAATATAAAGAATTCAGCCAACTCTCGTATAATTATTTCAACGCTAAACACCATTCATCGTCGTCATACAAGAAAAATAACTATTTGTCAAAACAAAAACCTGAATTGCTAAGCTTACATGAATTTTCTTATTAAACAACAGAAACGATGGTTTTTGTGAGTGAATCTTTGAAGAAGTAGTTTCTCGGTTTAAAATAACGATCTGACTGTGGTTTAGATGAATTTCATTAAGTTACCATATTTTAACAGTTAAATGATCATTTTATGCTAACCTACATATTTCGACTTCCACGAACACAAAGTAAATCTATGTACACTTAATTAGCATCCTCCCTTTATCACAACCAGTAACCAAAAATCTTCAAATCAAGAGAGGTTTGTTCAATGTATTCTGAAGCAAAAGATCATAGGCATTAAATTTGAAATGACAAAGAAGCGTAATCAACGCAAATACCGTTATCTACCAAAATTCTAGTCGATAAAGTTATTGACGGAAGTCTATTTCAATAATCCCCGCATATATCACATGGAAATATCAAAAGTGTAATCATAGTATTTTTTTATTGATATAATCGCATACTTTCGGGATACATCTGACAATTCTTCACAACTTGTTGAAAATAAGGCCCTTCAACGAAGAAATGGAGTCAATTAGCCAGAGCTCGAAAAATATTTTTGACAAATACATTTAAATTTGTCGAAAATAAATTTATTCTAGTTTTCGCAGTTTCAAAATATCTGTTTCTATTTGTTAAAATGGATAAGTCAAACCTAAGTGGACATTTACAGAAGGATTTTATTTGTATTTTCTTTCTTAACTGAGACTCTGCCTGAAAGGGTTTTGTAGAGCAGCACCCTTGATAAGACGATTCTTGATGTCGTCTCGTTTCGGGTAGTGGGAGGCTACCATCCATTTAAGTGTTGCTGTTCCTTACTCGGTTTATACATGGAGCTTTCATTCTTTCTTATCACCAAATAACAAGTTTTAGATGACACAAAATGAATGTCGAAAAATCATTAAAATTGCCTTCTTAATGATAAAGATGTTATTTTTTTGAAATGTAGGTAAAAACGATATTGATTGAGTTTTAAAATTAAAAATACAAAAATCTTGATTGAGACATCTTTTTTTGAAAATATAATCAACTAGGATTTGTTTTAAACAAAAAAGGCTATTCAGCGTCTTTCAAATTTTGTGCCGACTGTCAAAGTTAATCATCGAGACCTGATTCATCCCGAGAGTTTTTGGCTTATTCTACCAAAAACAAGAGACTGAACATATGTTGGCTTATCCATACGGATACAAACACAAAAACGAATTCGATTTGGATATTGAGGTTTCGGACAAACGTTGTATGTTAAATTACTTTTTAATAAGATTCAAAAATTTATTTTTAAACGTTGAAATTTATAATACTTCGTTTGGAACTTTATGGAGTCATCATCTGGATCAACATTAAAATGAATAAAAATTATGTGGTCGATCTTCACAAGATATAAAATTTATTAACCTCTTTGCAAACAATTCTTTTATTTTGTTTAAAATCATTCTAAAGAATTCACCGATTATGGGTAATGTTTGAGTTCTTAAACACAAGGAAATCGAGCAGCAATTCATAAAAAATTTGAACCTTTCACAGATCTTGATCTATTGGAATGATGTCACTTTCAAATACAAAATTTATATTTTTTGTCTTTTCCTGGAACCTTATTTTGAAATCGTTAAGCTTGTGAGTAATATTTGAAGGAAAGGGAAAGATCAGTCATCGATTCATTGTTTTAGTGTTTAAATACGAATTACCTTTTGCTTCAAAATGATGTCACGTTTTTCAAAGTATGGCCAGACCCGAGTCATTCGATTACAAAAACTGATGAACGACGACTCATTCATTATATTTTCCACAAAGGCACGATAAATAGAAAATGATTTAATGCACAATATAGACTAATATTTATGGCTGTGATAATATCAATTTAAAAAATTTTGAAGAAAGGTGATTTGCGATGAAGAATTGAGATTTACCATATAATATCACATAGAGTGTATCTATTAATTTATTGAGAAAAGTAATTTCGCCATTTAATAGTGAAGATAACCGAGGGTGCACGATTGATTAACAATTAGTATCCTGTTCTGTTTATCAAGTCAAACATTTTATAGCGAGTAGTTCATAATATGAAAGTATAAGGGCCTGAAAAGTCCCTTCACAAGAGGAAAGACCAAAAACTCAACTCTTAAGAAATATTAAGAGTTAAATCAACATGGCCTAAATCTGACCTTTACAGCTTCAGTTTTGTCATAATATCTATCAATGAAAAACTATAAATTTTATAAAATATGAGTATTATGATTATGAGTAATTTACCCATAGAGTCAGTACTAATGGTGAAAATAACTGATTTAATTGCCCACACTTTCCCACCCAGGCATAAGATTTCGATCGTTTATTTGATTCACACTTTGATAAAGAAAGAATTTGAAAATGTTCACTTTAGTGTGTAATCGTTGCATTGCTATAAAATATCAAGATAAGTATTTATTACTATTATCATGTCATTGGTGAAAAACGAGCTGATGTGATGGTAATTTTTGTTAAGAAAAATCAAACTATCAAAATTACTGATTTCCATTTTAAGGATTTTGAATAAGACCATAATTTCATGTATTATACCCTCTATATACCAAAGATTTGAAACCTTAACCGTAAAAACAGAACAGGCGTTACGTTTAACCTTTTAATATAAAAAGAAATATTCAATAATCCATGCCTCGTTAAACATTCTGTTTGAACTTACTTTTATAATGTCGTCGAGAGCCGCCAAGGAAAATCATTAAAATATTTTTACCATATTATGAAAGACATTATTTGCAAGAGTGGCACCATAATAAATCTAAAAACAATATACTAAAATATAATATTAAACGATACGTGAATGATGTGCGATACGATTCCGAAAGATATTGTTTAAATATATCGCCGTAAATCTCGATGAACACTGGTCCACAGGAGATCTAGTGAGCAGGCGCGATTAAATAGGATTGTTAATCTGTTTCATTTTTTATAATTAGATTCACTAATACACATAATTTAGCAGCAAATTTAAATTCATAACGCGTAGGAGATAAATAATTATTGAAATGTATTTTCAAAAATATACTTTATGCTATGGAGAAAAAACCTTTTTTTACCATTTGTCAAAAATTTAATCATTTTTATTTACGGTCACAAAACCGTCCAGAATACAAAAACTCTTGAATTCATATAAAATTTTATTTTATAAAATATGTTAATGTTATGTGGAAATTTTAAAATTGATTTTTGGACTGAATCAAATAGCTATAAGCCGCAAGCTAGGCGGCACGTGCCAGATTTTTCCGTATTATACTCACGCTCTGTAAATTATTCATAATAAGTATTCGATTAAGCTAAGTTATACATATCGTTAAGCTTTTTTAAGAAAGAATAATTTTTGATTTTATGGGCGATTAAACGATCTTTAAACTTATTTCATCAACATTCTTGACGAGAACGTACCTCGAAATAGAAGTTGCTTGATTTACTTCTTTTAACTGGCATGACTGCCACAACAAAATAGATGAAGGGTGGTTATCAATTTGAAATTAAAAATATTTTTTATTGCATTATTGAAATTTCACATTTTCTCATCTTTTTAAAATAAATAACAGAGAATGTAATTCACTTGTCAGCTTGAAAAGCTACTTTTGTTTCGCCTGATTTTCCTGAAAAACTTTGGCATTTCACAAATTGAAAAACATTCAAAATAAAAACAAGAAATGCAAAAATGCGGTATAATTATAAATGCATCAAGACGTCAAAAATTAGAAAATATAAGTTATTTTTTGAGTTAGGCTCACGTTTCCTGGGTTGACAAGCAATTTAATTGAACTTTAATTTTCGCATGTGCCCGCTTCTACTATAAATTGAAAGCTATCTTGTTTAAAAATTATCGATCAGATATGGATCATCGGTGTCACGATCTTTCGGCGCCAGAATTCTTAGGATACATAAAACACCACGAATTCTCATGGGCTTAGAAGCAAAATCGATGATACAGACTGCTACAAATGGAAATGTTTTTTAATATTACACTTAAAAAATGTTCGTAACTTAAGTTTCGTTGCTCAAATTCAATTTTTTATGAAACTGATTTTTATGTTTCAGCACTAAACCTTACTGGTGGAATCTTAATTTCTATAATCCTTTATTTTGGAAGTTTTTGCTTTGACAAAGTATTTGACTTGAAATCAGTATGTTATGAGCCAAATCTTTCTTTGAGAAAACCACAATTCATAGAACATAATCAACTGATTCTTTAATGCGTTAAAAAATCATCCTCCTAATGTATGGTGGATTCACTGACTCGAGGCGTATTCTCAGCGCTGAGCTTTTCTGAAGAACTCTCAAAGTTTTATGAAACATCTGGAAATAATGATAATATTAGAATCTAGTTTAAACATGTTTTCGTTGACAATATACAGTAAGCAAATCAAATTTTCTGGAATTAGAGCGTAATTAAGATAATATCAACTCAAATTAAAAAGCATCAATCACTATAATAGTCTAACCCTTTAGAATAACTTCAAGTTACCACCATAAACATAAATTTTAAAAAATAGAGCTAATTTTGAAAATGACTTCCAAATGGTAGATATTTTAAAATTTCGTGTTATAAAAATTGTTCAAAGATAATGGTTTTTGTTTTTAACTTTAAAAGATGTTTAAAGTAGTTTTGAAAATTCGCCATAAAAACAGGATATTGCGCATAATACGAATGAGCTTTTATTGTTTAAATAGGTTACTTTTGACGTTTCTTTAATGTTTCAGATACATTAATGAAAGCTGGAGTTTCAAATATTACCAATTATCTTTTCATTATTCTTTTATTTCAAGGAATACAAAATTTATTAACTTTAATAACTTATAGAATCACGTTTGTCGATTCTCTCACGGTGGGATAGTTGAAAAAGGGATGTATGCCGTGGTTTCATATATGCCTACATTTATAGGCGTGTTTTATATTTTTATATCATGAAATATGCAGTTTATGTAACTTCATTAAGAACATAAAAGTTAAAAATTATTTTGTTAATAAAATTGCCTTAAATAATTCTTTAAAAATCGAAAAATATAAGTGGATTAAATATTCAAATAATACTCATAAACGACAACTCTCAGCTGACGGGATTTTAATTTTCTATATTTAAAACATGGATTTAACTCAGTAATGAAAGAGAGTGAAAGTGTAAAGCGAATTTATAAAGCATAAAATTAATTTTCAAAATCTAAAAAAAATCTGCTGTAATTAGCTGAATAAATTAATGAGATTTAAGGCCATTTTATGATATCCGCATGTCCAAAATTCTTTATTCTCATCTATTGTATATATCTTATTTGATAACATTACCAATGATTAACTGATTTTATTCAGAAAAATTTTATTTAAACGAGGCTCACTATTTAAGAATAGAAGTATGGCGAAAGGAAGTAAAATAGCGATACTGTCATCTTAGTATTCTATAAAAAAGATTTACATAAATATTTAAGTGAAATTAATTTAAACACTTCAAAGAACGTTTTGAGCTGTTATAATAATCAGAAGTGTTCTCATGACTCAACTAACTTAATATTCGCATAATGTATAATATCTTGAACAGTACTTAAAATAGATTTGTTCTTCTTCATTACTATGAGTGAAGAAACTATTCTCTCAAAAACATCCTTTTAAAAATGAGTGGAGACGATCTGCTGAGTATTTTATGAATGAAAAGTTGAAATACAGTTTATTTAGTTTTGAATATTGGGCGGTATTGTGGAAAAACTTGGTAATTCTCTGAAAGAAAAAAGTCTTGGTAAAAGAGAAGAACTATAATTATGATCAAGTTAAAACCCATCAAAAGCTTCTTTAAAATATATGATGATCAACATCCTTCGCGGGTCAGTTGTTTCAAATTAAAGAAGTGAGATATCGACACAATTATGATTCTTAATATTCTTTAATGTAGTTAGATCAGGCAATTTTTTGGTTTTGAAAACCCAAAAATATCAACAAAATACTAAAAAACATCACAATATAAATGCCAAAAATAAAGGCAATTGGCAAGGAATGGATTATAGATTTCAAAATTAAGATATAAACACGATATTTCATGAAAATCTAACAAAGTGATAGATAAAAAAGAATTCGAAAATTGTAACTGAAAACATTCACTTGTTGAAACAGCAATCATTAAAAAACGCTCAACATATAGTTTATAGAATAATTGACAAGTAATAATGGTATAATCAATATCTAGAATATGAATTGTGTATTTGACAAACAGTCTGAGATTTTAATTACCTACAAAATTTCATAAAATAATTCGGTGAAACTAAAACAAGATATATAATTTACAGATGAAATTTTGAGTGTGAAAATAGAAAATTTATATTTTCCCTTATCTATGTTTACAATATATACATAATTTGATGTATAACTATATAAATAATTATTAATAACTATGTTCAAGGCGCTAGTTGTTCAACGGTAGAATGTTTGCTTGCCATGCAAGAGACCCGGGTTCGACTCCCGGCTGGCGCAGTTTTTTATGTTTGTTTATTTTGAATTTTTATGATAAAATAATTTCACCATTATTTTAAAAGTAAAATTATCCACCTATTTAAATGGCAACCACTTTAAATTTACAGAATTAACTTTGAGACTAAATGATAAAATTAATTCTCACATTTATATTTTATATGATACTTTCAATAAATAAAATTATTGTCTAGATTTATCAAGATATCTTATGAATATTCTTTTCTTTCAATATTGAGAAGTTTTTATAAATTTTACAACAATTAACTTTTTAAAATTTTTAACAAGTTTAATTTTCGTATTTTCATTGATACGAACTCAATCTTATCAATAATTTTCATCATTAATTCAAATTTACATTTTTTGTAGAATGTTATTAACCGACAAAACGAACTTTGATGAGTGATGTAATTCATCCAAAAAGCTTGAAATTTTGTGTAAATAAGTATGGTGAACACACCCAAAATATATTCACGTGATTTTGCCTAAAAATTAATTGCCTAATAATCTTCAGTAAATTTAACCAATAAATATCTTATTCGATAAAGTTTGTTATTCTTTAAAAGATGGTACGAAAATATTTCTTGACACTTTTGCCAACTCGGCCTTTTATTTTTATTTTTATTGATATTAACAACACAGACAATGAGCTGCCATAAATAAATCAAAATGATGTTTTTATAGTTTATAAATGGTTTAAATGCCAGTTGGAATTTTTTAATTCGGTTTAATGCGTCATGTAAATCCTTTCCACAATTGAGACTTCCATGTTATGATTCAGTTGAACAGACAAACTTTCCATTTTTTTAAATTTAAGATCGTTAAAACTGTGTTGATCCTTTAAAAATTAAAGGTTTTCAAGTTCTCAACTGAATTTAGATATTAAATCATTAAAAATCGGTAGTCTATGAGAAATAAAGAATTATCAAGATTCAAAAATGTTTAATTTATCCGCAAGAAATTTTGACATGATAAAATAAAGTTAAATGCTTGCTTCTCTGCAAACGCGCATGTCGGAGTTGTTTTCATTTTAATATTGGTACCTTAATCTCATGATTTTATTTTAAATTCGCCTCTGATCGCAAGAATACGGAACATTATCATACATAACGTGTTCCAATATTAGAGTTTTATCAGATTTTGAGGATAAACATCAACATGATGAATCTAAGTAAAAATAGAGACAGATTTTAAGAGAATGTAAGTTCGCTTTTTTTGATTTTTTAACAAACCTGATGCTAATTTAAGATTCTAAGCACATGTTTGAGCCTCTTTAAAATTGTGATGTTTCAAGAATCAATTCTGATAATTTCTTATATCTACTAAAAAGATCGAATTAACAAAGTTTGCCTTTAATTGAAGATTGTGATATCTCGAATTTATCTTATACAAGGTCACAAAATGTTAATCTCAATACTATTCTTTGATAGTTGTATCAAATTATGCAAATGACTTGGTCAGTCAAAAACTCAATTGAGTAAAATATAAAGTCAGGTGACTTGAGTTATTTTGCGTCTAAAATGAATTAGATGATATTTAATTAAGCTTCTTGGTTATACTTTGTAAATATTCATTTTAACCGTTCTACATGGTAAGAAATTTGCAGTGTTTTAGGCATACCAATATCTTTATTCGTATGGAATTTCAATAATCTGACAACGAGGGTCTAGAATGGTTGTAGCGCCACACATCCAATATTAGATAGTCTGTGTAGGTGCTATTTAACATATAAGTATGATGACGCTGTTTCAGTCTTCAAAGAACCACAATTGAAATTGATAGACTAAAGGCGCGAATATATGAACTAAACCTTTCAGCTATTTCTGTTAAAAATGTATCTGAAAATACGATGAGTGTTCTTAAGTGATATTTATAGGAATGATAAAGTTATGTTTAGTCATTGAACTCATTTCCGGAACAGAATTTTGAATTTAATATTTATCAAATTAAGGCTGAAAAATTTCTCGTAATTAGTTAAAAAAATTCAAAAAAGCGGAAAACAAAATAGTCGCGTTAAAATGAGCTGAAATTTTTATGAAACTAAATACCGCTGAATAAAAATATCGTTCTAGTTTCTTAAATTGTGCATCACGCGGTTAATGAAGAAATTTTTAGCAACAAGTAACATTTGAAAAAGCAAAGCTTCGTTACGAAGGATTTTAATACTTGGCGTTACAAGCTAATTAACGAAAGATCGTCATGATATTCATATTTTAAACAAGAACGCACTTATAAAATTAAAAACATTAATTCTCAGAATGAATGCGTTTTGCATGCACAAGACAGGGTGTGATATTAAAAAATCAAGAAGAAAGCTCGAATAAACTTAATATTGTTTTGAAAACATCAATTTAATTTAACAGTTAAGAAATTTATCTGAAAGTAACCGAATCTTGCGTTTTAAGGTGAAGTCTTGGACTTCCAAACAGAATAGGATGAAGAATTTTTTATATAATTCCACCAACAAAGAGTGTCTGATAAAATTAACATTTAATTGGAATGTGATGTCAAGACTCGTAAAATTTCTGAGATTACTATTTATCGACTAATAACTTTCAGTATTTTTTTGCCATTTAGTGAGGCGATATTGTTTGCAACTTTTGGCGATCACGTATATTTGATGTATAAATAAGTTTAACTTGTCTTAATCTTATAATATACAAAAATATATCGGCCAGTAATCACCTAAAACTTTTCAAAAAATAATTGATTTGAAATATTCAATTAGAACTGTCGATTATTTAAATCAAACGGCTTAAATAGAAAGTCGAAATTATTATATTTGATAGATTTGAGCTTAATCTTCACATTAGGCTTAACATAACCGGATTAATTGCAAAATTTTCAATTTAAAATTCTTCAAAAAATTCCAAATTCTTTTACAATTTTGAGTCTTTTCGAAGAAATTTGATGTTTTTCAAAACAAACATGCCAATATTTAACTCGATATTTGAAATATATAATCCTCATTAGTCTTTACAGAAGAAGGTAGAACAACATAAATTATTTTGTGATTATGTGATATTTTTAACCTTATGACATTTCAAAGTATTTAAAGTTGAATAATAAATGCTCGTTAATGATGAGTATAATAAGAGGAACATACAAATAATATAAAAATAACAGTTAAAATGCTTTGTTACAATGATTTTTATAATTGTAGGTGTTTAATTTGGTGAAGTTTAAAACTCTATCTCATGGTTGACGATTTCTCCTAACTATTCTAAACCTCATCTGCTTTATATCACTCAAAAAGTTGCTGATAAGTTTGTTAACACAATTCGGGGAATCAAAAATTCATATTCAAACACTTGAAAGTGCCGCGATTTAAAAAGTCAACGTTCTGAAGAGTTACCTTTTAAATTAGAAAACTTAAAATACAAATAAATTATAGGTATGTAATTAGGGGAAAAGTTAACCAAATATTAGGATTTTTTGCTATGAACAGGAGTAAAAGATGACTCAGAACGACTTATCTTTTCAAAAAAATGTTCGAGAATGCAAATAATTGATATCGTTAAGTAAACTTCTTATTAGTTTCATTTATCTGTTTAATATTGCTCACACATTTAAATTTGTTCATTTACTTATCTTAACATTCGGAAATAATGCAAAGATAACCTGAACTGGTCTAAAAGAAAAATTATTTCAACCGTTATTGAAAAAACGAGATTCGTATAAGTCACAACAAGATTTTTATTAACTTAAGAAAAATTTCACCATATTCGGTTGAGTGAAAAGGAAAGACAGAAAATATACATGAATGAATACTTTCGAATATTCCAAATTAATTGAAAAATAAAATTTATGTTTTAATGAATATTAGTTTCTAAAAGTGCATTTTATGTAATATAAACTTTAAATCATGCGTGTTTAAAACATTGGATTTTTTTTATTCTTGAGCTCGTCATTTTATTGATAAAGGTCAACGAAAATCGTGAATATTTGCCAAAGTCGTAAGAAAATAGTCAACATTGTGATTTTAAAAGCTATAACCAGGAAAAAGATTTTAGGACGTTTTAATTTTACTGAGTATAGGAATTAGATGAACCACTTTAATCAGTCTATTTATCCTAGAATGAACAACTTTCTAATAGAAGAAAACTACATAATTCCTAGTCCGTCGTAAAATCTCAAAAATAAACACGAAAAACAATTTAACATATATAACCACCAACATTATTTAAGTAGTGGAAAATTATCTTTATTTTATCCGGATATGCATTTCGGTAACGATAACAGGTTGACTATTACAAAATACACTGTTTCTACCAAAAGTAGTTTTTTAACTGTATTATTCGACAAAATGTGTCAAGAAGTATGGCTTTATTTAAAAACACAAATCCATTTGAAATAGTTTATTTTTGTCAAAAATTATCATTGACAAAGGATGAAGTCATTTTGTTAATCAAGGCCATTTTTCTGATTTGGTATTTAAATAAAGATCATAAATTTATTCACGAAGTTTGAAAAGATTTTACCCATTTATGGGAGTCACTACGCTAGGTTGGCTCATTACAAACAGATAACTAGGAGATAATCATCTTCAACCAAAGCACAATGATAACAATCTAACCATGAGAAAATAAAAATTCAAAATCGCGCTAGATTCCATGTTAATGATCAAGTTCGGTTTTATATTGTTAAAAATAGTATATACGTGGTATATCCTCATAATTTTTTCACAGTTTAACCTTATATTTATAAATAACTATAAAAATTAAATATATTTCTGTTTTAGACTCGGATAAATCTATTATATTATAGGATAGTGTCTGAGAGTTATTTTTCAGTTTTTCTCAAACAAAACAATTAAACTTGGTTATCAAATCTGATAGGAGAATGAAGTTATAAGAATATAGAAACATAAATCAAGTTAAAGATGTACTTTGATACGTAGTAAAGCCTCAGATCTTTCGAGGATTACCTTCTAAAATAATTCAATTAAAAGCGCATAAAACATGAATTTGTTCAGCATTAGTAAGCTGTCTAACAATAATTATTTCCATTTGCATAAAATGTACTGAAGCTTGGATAAAATAATTTTTTCAAGAATTGTAAAAATTAAATATTTCTTAAAAATCAATCTGCATAACTATAAGTCAGAAAAACATTTAAAGTCATAAAATTTTAATTATGAAAATTTAACGTTTGCCGAATATTTATAATCCTTTTTATTTTAAGGAATTAAGAAAAAGTCAATTTTATGAAAACTAATATACTTGTTTGTATCGTACGCGATTGCAAGTATTCAGGGTATTGACAATAAAACAACCATTAAAAATATATTAGATTATTTAATATCGAAAAATATATTATTAATGAAGTATAGTGCGATGTAAACATTAAATAGAATGGGTATAAACCGAGGAAATAAATTAAGTTGATTCAATTTGTTTTGTAGCTTTAAATTAATGATTGTATAAGACTTTAGGTTAATTCCAGAATTTTTAAATCAGATATTGAATGATTTAAAATCTTTTTTTACGGGAATTTGTGTTATATAAAAAGATGCGTATTAAAAAGGTAGACTTTTAAATGTGCGCTGTTTAAAACAGTGGTTCTTTCATGTCAAGTATTTATAAATTGATGTTTTAAAACGTAAAAAATTATCGAATCTCATCTAACATGATTTTAAGTCTGACTTCAGAATTTTAATTATTTAAAAAATTAACATTATGTATCATTTTTTCAATCTAAAATACATTTAATTTTCTTTGGTAACAGATTTAAACAGGTAATTTTACTGTGTAAGTACTTCAGAGAATGATATCAAAGTATTTTAGCAGGTTTCTAAATTTTGAAAATGATTCTTAAATATATTGGCTTTAAATTAAAATATCTATCGCGGGGCCAAAGTTTTTAAAATAAATTTTCATGACAGAGGTGAGAAAACTAGCCGAATTTGAATTTCATATTGTGAAAATACTTAAATATATATTTTATATCGAAAATTTCATTTATATTTTGAAAATTCTATTCCTAGCATTCATAATAAACTGTTGATATAGATTTGTCTTTTTAGCTACAGAATAGACTGGACATTATCTTTCAATACTCTTGAAAAGATGGGTGATCTAAACATCCAGAAGAGACATCTTTCTGTATTATGAAACGATTTGAACAAATTTTAACTTAAAAGTTATAAGACGTTGAATTAATCATGGGTAAAGAGGAAAGAAATAAAATTGAGAATGAACGGCGTATATTGATAAAGATAGGAATGCTAAAGAACGCATCATGAAGAATGGGTGCAAATTATTTTGTTTTTTGTTTTGAGAGTGGAATCACTCTCAACGGAGCTAAATTGGAATATAACCACCAAACAAAATTTATTTATTTCGCAAGAATCTAACGAAGTGAGAAAAGAACACTTCAAGTCAGTTAAAACTTTAGACAGGTAAAATTGCATGTCTTTCTTTAAGACTGTTAAAAAGGAATAAATATTTGTTTGACTGCAGGTTCATCAGAGGAGTATTAATATCTGGAAAAAGCATCGTGTTGATAACATTAAACTAAAGATGACAGCAGTTTATTATCAGGAAAAATAGAATGCAAAAGTACAAAAATATTTAACAGAGTTTTATGCATAAACTTCTCATTAGAAGGAATGAACTTTTTTAAACTATTTATCTTCGTTTGCTAAAAAACATATTGGGAACGTCAAATAACAAATTCTCGTATTAAAGTAATGAAAATTATAGAAACTTACCAAAGAACTACTTTTTATTTTGTCACTCAACGCGAACACGTGAAAGTATTCATAAAACGCTATTGAAATAAATGTTTGTTTAAAGTAAAATGGCAAATGTAACAATTTATTAAACGCACGTGTAAAGTGATAAAATAAATATTGTGATGTGGGTGAAAAGTGAGATAAATAAAAACATTTCATTCCTATACGATTACCTTCACGCTATATCACCCATCAAGAAAGTTTTGATAAAAAAGCGTTGAATATTAAGAAATTTATTGTCTCATAATTGTAATGAACATAATGAGAACCAATAAAATTAGCCATATGTCGTCTGAGCAACAGGTTGAAAGATCTGCAAACTAAAAAATCTGATTTTCTTTAGTACAGTAGTTATTGCTAGTCTAATTTAGGCGAGAGATAGAGGCACGTATGGGATCTCAAAAATAAATTTTTATGTTTCTATTACATGAATGATATTGATATCGACTTGGCCATTGATACTTTGAATGAAAATGGAGTGCCAGACTTCTCGTTTGCCATGGCATTGTGGAAAAGTGGAATGAACAGAATGTCTAACTTCAGACAAAATCTTTGTGGACTCTGTGTTAATTTAAATGTTAAATCATTTTAGCGGAAAACTTTCCCTGCTTTCCATGCAAGCAAGATAAAAAATATCTTGCATATCCAGCAGTTTAAACAAAATATTCTTTGACGAAATAGCCGTGAAGCATTATTTTTCCTTGATACCTTGTATTTAGAATTTGAAAGAATGTTCGTAGATTTTAATAGATTTCAACTAGTTTAAAATCCATGATGAGAAAATAACTTAGACTTACGGCCGATGAATGGACTTAGGAAATGGTGAGAGTCAACATTACCTCACACCTAGACCTGTGTTTAAATTAAGACTAGGTTGCCGAAATTGGGTGAAGCGCCGAAGCTCAAAACCTACCGAGTAGAGCGACCCTGATTAACCTAAAATAAACGAAAATTTCCATTATAATAGGTGTGACTCGTCCATGCTATCAGAAAAAAACTATTCTTTAGTCATCTTAGTTCACTTTTTCTACAAAAGCTGATTCAGCTAAATTAAATATACACTTTTACAAGCTTGACTTAGAAGTAGTATACACCCTGAAGGAGAAGTGAATGTCAATTTATTTGTGCTGTTTAAAAGATCATAACAAAAATAGCAATTCCACAGTTAAAAGCTTAAATGCCAGTGTTGGAATCGTCAACACTTACGAGCAAGCTATGTATCATCTTTAAATACACAAGTCTAAGAACACGTTTTACTGAGTTTCTGAATTTCGGCGTTCAAGCACGATAATCAAAACGACTCAATTTGTTCGATAGGCAAAGAACATATTAAAAACAATCAAAGGTGACATTATTTTCATGAGATATATTTTTACTCTGTGGCTGAATTGCATGAGAATTTTGTTGCTCATTCATCATAAATAATATCAGTAAAAACTTAAAAATAATTAGATGTTAGAAACATTTGAAAATACTCACGACTCATTCAGTTCATATTCCAAAATTCAATGCGAACTTAAAATAGAAATAACAAGATGGATGTTATTATGGATAAATGTTTTGAAATATTGTAAGTTGTCATTGACGTAGACGTAGTATTTACGAGGTCTGCAATAACAGAGAAATCTTAGGTGTGGTTCTAGGTTTTAAAAATTTTCCATCGCTTGTTTGTATGCAAAAATTCTAAAATCCGAAATTAATTGAAAATTTACGAACAGTAGAATTTCACATAACTAGCTTTTTTACCTATATATTTTTTATTAATTCATGCATTCAGTCGAGAAACTAGTTTTATCTTAAATATTTTATTTTATCTAATTTTCTCGTCCTGTCTAACTTTCATAAAATACGACATAGCGATATCGATCTAGGGTCTCAAAATTACATCCACAAGTTTAACGGTTATACACTTGATATTCAAATAAATAAACTACTCAAAACCTCTAATATAAAATGAAACTGATATCAAAAACGTTTGCTGAATTTAAACTATTTTCGCTACTTAGACCACGGCACGAACCGATTTACATCATTTTAACGCATCATAAACGAATTAAAAATCATCTATCAGTAATGCGATATCGTAAATGAATAATCACTTGTTAAAAATATTTGAGTATATTTAAAACGAATACAGAAAAACTGAAAATCGACTATTTTTCGTGATGGAATTTTTCCGATTTTCCACGAAACTATAAGAAATTCTAAATGTTGTTACGTGGATTAGAATATTGACCAACATATTTTAGTTATGTCTTTAAGAAATAAGAGTGTGGATCTTGAGTTTTTTTACAAAATTGAAAATTTAGAGGTATTAGGCAATATTTTATAATCACATTCAATAATAAATTAGCACAAGCGCAATAGAATTTGAACATATATGCTTCCATACGGATTCTTTACATTTTTTTTCTTTCGCATTAACCTCGAAGAAGCAATTAAAACATTAAAAAGTCGTTATTTTATGTGTTATTACTTTTTAAACATAAGATTTCGCTTTTCGTTGAATTATCATAGAAATGACTCTATTTGAATATACATCAAGATAAATTTTAATTTAATATTCAACGGAATAAAATTCTTTTGTAATATTTTTGGCCTTAAACAGCTATTAAATATTTTGTAAAATAGAGAAATTAACGTACTACGACAAAAATAAACTTAAATAATTTGAATCAAGAAATGAGAATTAATTTGTCTTCACAAGTATTTTTTAATTTTTAAAAATATCTTGATCAAATCATATGATGATATACTTATCTTTTTAACAGTAGGAAAATTATACGCAAAATCACTTCTAATTTAATGATTTATAAAAATGATAATAAATAGAATTATAACTTTAAAATTGTTTTTAATAAAAATAGCGTTTCTATTGTTTATTTTATGGAGATTTTTTCAACATGAATATCTTAAATTGTGCGCATGTTCTAATATTAAGATGAATAAAAATCGCGATAATAATGTAATGTATCGGTACAATTTTCAACTTTAACTTTTTATGTATCTCTAAAAACTTTTTCTGAGTATTTTTGGAAATATTAGGTGAATCATACAAAAATCTAAATGTTGTCACGATATTTTAAAATGCTTTTAAAATATAAAAATACACGACGGACTTGAATTTTCCATATCTAGTTATAGTGTCTAAAATGTTTTGTAGAAACAACAGGTAGCGTATTCATTTTATCGATTAGATAAGGCTGGTTTGATAAATTTATAAAAATTTGAAAAGACCCAATTTGATCAATTTCCATTGTCAATGACTAATCGTTTTTAATTGTATTACCACTAAAATGGTGTAATATTTAATCAAACGATATTGATATCGTATCATATAGAGATGTAACAAGTTAGGTTAGTTTACAAAAAATCAAATTATATAAGTCTGCTCAAAATTAGAAACCAATCTCACCATATTGGTTCATTTGAAGTTTTTATGTATAATTCTTGTGAAATTTATTCATGATTTTCTGAAATTACTAAAACACCAACATCCTCATAAAAAAGGACAACTTATACTGAGAATTAAAAAACGAGGAGATAAACTTTTTAATTTATTCAAAATGCCAATAATATAAATACGAAGAATATTTCTATAAATATACAACAAATAATTATTTAATTTTTGAATGTTTAACTTTCGATAGTTATCTAATATAGACTTCTAAAATGAGTTGAATTATTTTTAAACCAAAGAGTTGGGGAATGCGAATAAATCTTTTCGACATTTTCCCTCTCAACAATAGAAACCGCCCTATCCGCGCAAGTTCCATTTTAATCTTATTTTCAACAGATATAGTAAATTATATTTATTGGCACTACAGAATAATTATTGCAGCCAAAAATCTAAAATACTCGAGCGCGTTAAATAATAACGAAGAAGATTACGAGATTTAAATGAAGTGATAGTACTTCTACTAAGCTTGTCTGAATTAAGAATGTTAGGTTATAAGCTTAAACATACTTAAAAACCTCATAATTTTGTTGATTATCAAGTAAAGATAAACTAACCAAAATTTAACCATCGATTGATTCGGTAATTTAGAAGTTAAAATCATCCATTTTTGATGAACGTCTAAGTTTCATAAGCATTCTCGCGCTCGATTCATAAAATTCAAGAAAATTTTAAATTAGTGAACAACAGCCATCAACACACAGATTAATAATAAAATTTACGACGTCTGGACTATTCAGACTTAAGAATACAGAAAGGAAACATCGGAAAAGAAAATAGGCTTTTAATTTATACAGTGGAGTTTAACTGTTAGTATTTAGGTGATTGAGATTTGTCTGGCATCACATTACTACTTCTTCCGAAAAGCCAAGAAAGCGACGAGTATCACCAAAGTAACCAAAATCAGAATAGTTCCAATCGAGAACGAAATAGTAAAGGACTGGGTACCACTATTTTTCGAAATAGAAACAGCTTGAAACATCGAGCTCTTTTTATTAAAATCATATCTGACAGAGATCGCAGAGCCAATCTTATTCGAATCATACTCAACCGAAACCGTCGAACCACCCACAGAGCAACGGTTCACTTCTGTAACGAAAATGAATACCTGTTCCTTGTTTGTTTTGTGAAATCAGATTAAATGTAAATTCAGTGATGTTTAACTTATAATCACATCTCCCTAGACTAGCGTGCGAGATTATCTTTTCAGCAGTCAAAGGAGAATTGCAGGTATAAACATCGCCCATATTCAAATGAGTATTGAACTCTGGCGACGAGATTCTATGGTCACCTAAATAGAAAGAAAGGCATACCCTCCCATAAAAGGGCCTCAGACTCAGGTGGAATATTATAAATAATCACGATATCCTTAAGAGTCATTCCAGTATTTTCGGCGTATCTGATATATAAATCAGAGGTTGCTCCTTCGTGCCTTCCAAATCTAACTTTTAACGCCGTTTCTCCATTTTCACCGTCTATTGAAACTGAGCCGATAGGATACTGGATAGGTATCGAATAAAGCTTAAAATTATGAGAAGTAAAACTCCATAGAAGCATGAAATTTCAGCCTTCCCCACGATGTGTAATTTGAAATGAACGTCCCCCTCGTTGTATACAACATTAACTAGATTTGATTTCGAGACGCAAAAAAGTAAAACTGAATGTGAATAAACTACTTACGTATTTGGACAATCATTAGGAATCTTCCGACCGCTGATTGAGGATTAGTCTAACTATCAATAAAACTTATCAGTTCGTTGACGGATACACACAAAAATTATAAAAATCTATATTATCTGATTCCTTTTTTAATTTATTTGAAAAATTTATGTTTGTTAATTAAATTGAGGATAAAACCAAATATCAAAGATAAGTATCAATTGTTAAATTTACTTTTCAATAAACATTCTAAAGTTAGTTTTATAAGATTTTGTAATTAATGAGCTTCGTTTCTCTGATGATTCCACGCCCATGATTAAGTCTGATAACACTCGAATTTTCTTTTATCATTCTAGTGTAAGCCATATAAAAATAACAAAACTTTTCCCCAGTGTATGCATCAAATTATCTCCTTTCACACTACTTTAGCCTATTTTAAAACATCCTTTAAAAGACATTTAAATATTTTTTTCATAATTCACATTTATGGCTTCGATTCATATTGATAAATCGTCTATCTTATTAAATTCCCTCGTCTCTTATTTTTATTGCACTTTAGATAATAGCCTCCATAATTCTTTTTTCAACATAATAAGAACATGACAAATGTTAACGATAATTTTAAAAACGGGAAGTCCTGCATTTATATAATATTTTTAATACATCCCTATGAACAGAAAATGATTACAAAACGTTTTCGCTTGGCGTTAAGGCCGGTTATCACGTGTCTTTGAATAATTAATACCTCATTATAATCTACGCTGAGCGTGCGCACAACATTTAACGGAAAAAAGATTAACGTCAATTGCAATTATTCTAATAGCTCATAAGTTATTAATGCTATATTTCACCGCGATGCAAAGAGTTTATGACTTTTAGCCTAATTAAAATATTATTCTTTATAAATATAAGCTCAACCATTCTGTAAGGAGTACAAAATATTTTTATTTATCCACGAAATATTTAAAACCAGCCAATAATTAAAGTATTCAAGGTGTATAAAAATTCTTTAAATTATTAATTTAAAGTTAATAACAGAAATTTTTTGCATATAATTATCTCACTTCAAAAATTTCACGTAGATGTGGACCATTTTGAAAAGTATTCCTTTAAAATATGGTTAAATAACGTAGATATTGATTTTCTAAATGTTACATGATGCGCGTACTTTTTAAATAAAATTATATTTTCAATATTTTAACATACTCTTATTTTTTAATTCATTTCTCAAAAAAAAGAAATTGAACCCACATTAACCTTGAAATTAGAGTCTTTATTTTAAATTATTATAAAATTTCTTTTTATATAACCTGATAATTTTTGAGGCGTTTGTCAACTCTAAACTGAAAGCCGAAAAATAACAGTCAATAAAATGATTCTTTTCAATCGTTTACACCCAAGCCGAAGTGGTATTGAAGAGTTTTTGAGGTTTACTTATTTGTTTTTCTTCTATATTACCCTTCTAAGTGTATACTGTTCATATCTCAAATTTCCACTTAAGGCTACCTTCTGATTAACCGTGTGGAATTCGAATAAGCCATTTTCAAACTATTTATCGTAAATATTTTCATGCAACCTAGTATAAACTACACTGCTGCCTTCAATATTGTCGGCTTTTGATTGTGGTGGTTGTGTATTTTCTAAATCACAGTTTGAGAAGTGATGAAAACAAGAATGACCAGTGTCTTGTTTTGTTTTTGTAATGTCCAATTCATTTTTTAAAATAAAGTTTGCAGATTTTTCTATTGAAGGTGATATTTGTGAACATATGACACAGATTTAATGTATTATTTTTCATTCTAATCGTCATAATTCGTGGTCAGAATGTTTATTGTTTATAATTATTTTGTGTATGATTTTTAAGATGAAATTAATATTCCGTCTCCCTTCGTTGAGAACATTATCAAAGAATTGGTTAAAATATAGTAATTGATGCTTGTCCTCTTGATTTAATATGAAGAGTATTGTCACAAATACAGAGTTAATTTTGACATTTCTCAAAACTAACAAATTAATTTGGCTCAACTCAACTAAAAGCTTATTCACTTTAATTTTTATCACTCTGAAGATCCAAACATATTTAAGATTACCATCTAAATAATTGAGTGTGATTTGCTTATCGAGAGAAAATATTTGCGTTGTGCAAATATGCAGAGTTTGTTTGTCTCGATTTTCTGACCATCCACATTGTTGCGTCAATATTCCAGGACATCTCTAATAAGTTTTAAAGGTTGTATTTTTCATCAATTTGAGTTTGATGAAATTGAAATGAAATTCTATTAAATCTAATAGTTGGGAAAGTTTTTCCCAATTCTAAGCATCTCCAGTTAATTGGTTTCATCACAAACTGTGTGGATCTTAGTAAAAAAATTTTTACTATTAATTTATTTGTATCTTTCTTTATATCTATATGAATGATCTATGCCCAGAATAGTCAACTAGTCTTTTCATTTGCAGGTGTGATGATCGAGTTATCCTGGCTTAATGTAGACTAACATATTGAAAGTATTAAAACCTTTTTTCATTTTGAACGCTGCTTAAAGTTTACATTTTCACCTCATTTTGTTTTTAATGTCTTAAATTCAACATGTCTGACTTTTAAACACAAGCATGCCTATATTTAAATCTTCTATTCTTTTCAAAGTTTGGTAGTTCAAATCAATAATAACCCAACGAAAATAAGATGTAAATGGGAACATTCGAAAAAATGTCACAATAAAAAAATTAAACCGGAAGAGATAATTGAACATTATACTATCATAAAATTTGAAAGATGACCAATGAGCAGCCGAGAACAAGGTTCTTAACTAAAATTCAGAATTATATAATATTCTTATCTTTCTTGGATTTCATTCGTCGTGTGAGAATATCAAATGAAATATTTTCTTGCAGAAGAGTCGGAATTTTTCTGATTATATTTAGTTAAATTTTATTTAAATCAAAACCTTATGATAAGTTTTTCTTCACATGAAACTTTGTCAGAATCAATCAGTAAACAAATCAACTTTCTTTATCCCCGAAAAATCGTGTTCTATTTTGGATATCTGTTTGCTTTTAAAGGTGTATAACATGACTGGATGGAAGATTTGGTGAGATATAAATTCAAAAAACGACGATTCTTCTCACAATCATATTTTTATTGTTCTTATCAGATTATTAACTTATATAAAACAGTTAATAAGATCGGATATTATTTGGAAAATTGTCATCAAATTAAACAAGGATGAAAATTTTAAAGACACAAAATTCTTCTAAATATAATAAAAATCCTTCATATAAAAAAATTACCAACATTATTCTCGAGTTAATAATAAATATTAAAAAGAAAATAGATGAATCTTCATCTAGATTGTCAGATTATATTTAAAAAAGAAAAACTAAAATAGGTCAACAACTCCCATACTACATGTGAATTTCAGTTAGTGTAAATCTTTGTCTTGAAACGTATTTTCGATTAATTTTTATCATCCATTTTTCGCATAAACGAAGTTCTAAATTATTTTGTGAGATCAAAAATCATTCAGCCTTCAAAACATTTTTGGATGTATAACGACCTGGTATTATCGTGAAAACGGGTAGTATACGGGCTTTTATGATTTATCTTAGTGTAAGAAGATCTTTTTGAAATGATAGTTCAAAGTTATCTGTTTCTCTTGACATATTCCTTAATTACACACTCAAGATCAACGAATCTCTTTGCTATACTTTCTTTTAAAACCTTGTTTGTTATTTATAATGCGATTTCTTCCTCCGAAAAGATTGGTATTTTTGAAACAATACTACAGAAAATATAATCCAATCTGCAAACAAATCACTTATTTTTCTTTTCCTTTTTTAAATATCTTAATTGAATATTTCATTTATTTTACATGAATTTTATGTTTTTGCAAAATTAATAAATTTTAAGATAATTTATTTGGGAAGCATTTTATACCTGAATACCAACTTTCCTTTATTGGACAGGTTGTTTTTCTATATTTGCCAATTTTTTATTGGTACATCACACCGCAAGAGCTATGTATTTAAACTTGACAGTTTGAGGAATTCCATAACTTTCTTGCAATTCTATCAAATTTAGGTGCTTAGAAGCAAGGTGATGTTTAATGGATATTTCTTAAAATTTGTCACTTTATTTCAGAAAAGACATGCTCACTAACAATTTCTGGAATGGCAAAATTAAAATGATATATCGTTGCCTTATTTTTGTTTTTAAAATTCAATCAATATCAAATATTTTAACCTTGATATGAAAAGCATTTATTTTTTTAAATTTGATCTAAATAAGAAGTTAGAATAAAATAGTTGAAGAAACTGAACTCGAGTGTGTGATTTTTTTTTTAATTTACAGTAAGCGACCCAGAAGTCGAACATATATAAAAACCATTTTGATAATTTAACTCAGCAAATATGTGAAAATAATTCTAAAATTTTCAAAATTCAATTGAGAAGTTTTGTTTTATCATATAATTTTTTCCTCTATTGTACAAAATCAGAAAAACTTTTCATCACGACCAAACTTGATTAATCACAGGACTTAAATTTTAATGTTAGAATAAAATAAATATTAAAATTTTTGAAAAAATATAACGAACCAGGTATTTTTCTTTTAAAAGCATTCTACACCGACTATATTTTTAACTGTATTTTATTCTCTTTTTTAGATGAAACAAACTTAAATGTAAAGTGTTCTTAAATGAAACCTTCAGTTAACATATATACGGAGACAAAATGACAACCATTAAATAAATCTGTCAAAAGTAGCAGATAAGGGTCATCTTTAGTTCAAATAACGAACTGTCTCGTGGAACGAATTTTTAGTCTTCAGAGTTGTAAGGGGAGTCATACCTTACAAAAGTTAAAAATCCTTTAATATCGACCGTCTTTTAAATGACTGTTCAAAAAGTTTTGATTTTATGTGTTAGTTCAATTCCACAACTTTTTTATGAAAAAAAACTATTCAGTGTTAAAAGTTAATAGTTAACTGCTTTAATATGTCATAAAAATTATTGTGAACTGTCTGCATTTTAAATTGGCTTAAGCTAAGGGTTTATCTGTAAACTATTTTTATTAACGTTGAACTTTCAGCAATAATGCATTTTATAGCGCTTCATTCAAAAATATTATCGATTTTCAAATATTTGAAGTTTCTCATAAATCTAACATAGCAATATAACGTATATTCTGAAACTTATAAATGTAAATGTTTAAAATCAACATATAATGATTTATAAAAATATACGCTAAAGTTTGTCTCTGAAGATTAGCTTTAGGCGATTATTAATGATGTCTGTTTTGATTCATATGTGAAAGATTAATGTTCATTAATTCTTTTAAGATATCATCTTTAGATTCATCTTCCCTCAAATAATTTCGACAACTATTTTGTGGTTTGAAACCCTTTATTCATTCAATTAAACCTTTCGTAATGTAAAATAAACATCAAGTAGTCAATGAATGAAAATTGACGGAACTTCGAGATAGTTTTCCACTCTAACGATAGGCACCCAAAGATCTATTAAAGTTTATCAGTTTGAAAATAAATTTTCTGAAACTTCGAATTTTTAAATAATTCCAATTGAAAAAAATCACGTTTCCAAATTTACAAAGCTAAAATTAATTTTATGATTAAAAATACGATCTTAAATGTCATGTGCTGATTTCCATATTTTGCCTCACAACAGCTCAATTCTGATATTCATGTAAAAAAATCATTTCTTGATTTTTTCACTCTTGTGATTATATTTTTATCATTTAATCGTGACTTCTTAATTTTTCGCGTGATAATATATATATTCAACACTTAAAATTCATTTATTTTTAAGTTAATTTTCTCTCAGATGAAATCAATTTAAGAAGCTGAATTTTCCTCATATAATCTTATCAATGCTATAAACGAGATACATAAACGATAGTTCGCGTGCTAAATATTAGATGAAATCTGTGGAACATAATAACGATAGTGTAATCTAGGGTTTATCAGAGATTTTTGCGAAAAATCTTCATTGAGTAAAAAATAAAATTTTAATGTATTATTAAAATTTAATCTAGAGAATTTGTATAATTATTTATTTTTGGGTGAAACAAGAATGGCATTCATCAATATTTTATTCATCTTACAATATCGAAAACATTAGTGTGAACTAAATGAGCTTTATTTAGTTCGTATCGAATATAAAATTAACATCGGATTTAGTTTCCCCCGATTTTTAATTCCTAACTTCATAATTATCTGCCTCGTAAATTTTCGAGATTATAATAAAATCATATTTATCCAAAACGTTCATAATAAATGAGATCTTTATTATTTTGATAAATTTAAGATATCACACTCTTAATCTTTGATCGAGGATGTTGATGGTTATGTCATCAAGCCCTCTTTTTCTGGCCAATTGCAATAAATTTGAAAATTTAAAATATGAACACAGAAAGCTTAATTTATGAAACAATTTAATAAAATTATTCCTGTTATAATTACACTTGGCTTGAAAAATTTTTTAAGGAATCAGATTATGAATTTAAAAGTAATATCAAAGGTTATTCTTGTGAAATTTTTAAATATGATCCAGGATTCATTTATATAAAATCTAAAAAGCAAATTTTATCTTCTACAGTATCCTTATAATAAGTTACAACGGTTTTTTTGGTCATTTTATGAATGTCTCGTCGAAAAGTATGCAAAGTTACTCATAATTATGATCCTCTGATTTTCTTATATAAGCTGCAGAAAATCGTTTTTCAAACAAAAATAGTTGTTACAAAACAAATTTTAATTAGTTTATTGCGTGTAAAGGTAACATGATCTTTAAATCACCAAGTTACCCATTCAATAATTTCAAGTGACCAATTTGACATTTAAACATATCGTTTTCAGTGAATTTAGAAATTTTCCGAAGCTTCATTTAAAAGTAAAATACTCAAGCCACATATATGGCGGCGAGGACAGAAAATATTCTCATTTTATTTCAAAGCTTTTAAATCTTAAATGGAACAAAATTGAGTGAACCACTCGGGCTCGAATTGTAAGCGTTTCATTTTGGTAGTTTTAAACTTTTCAAGCCCTTCTCGGGCAAATACTATGTTATATAAATTAAAAAGAAATACCGTGTGACATGAATTTCGAACAAAAATAGAGATTATTCCTGAGAGAAATATAGATTTATATCTTTTATGGTACAAGTTTTTTTGAAATTCATGTGCAGATATTCTAACATCAAGGTCGTATAATATTGAACGACACTTCAAAATCATAAATATTTGAATGGAATTCAAAACGAAAAACATTTGAAAACATATATAAACTCGTGTAAAATATTAGAAAAACATTGAAAAAATTGAGTTTTTTTGTTAAACGTCTGATTTTATCATCATCCAACTTTTCGTGGTTCCTAGAATTTATGAAATTGAAAATCATAGATAAATAGCGAATTTTAGAAAAGTGAGTTCAAAAATTTTATCGCATATATCTTTTATAATTTTGAGAATTAAAAGAAAAAGAAATTAATCATATTATAAGTTTTTATCAAAAACTATGATACGTCGCATGTAAAACGAAACCAAAATATGAAAACATCTGTAAAATTTATTTGTTATCTTATGATTAAATTTTGATTGCTATCTATGTGATAACTTAAGTAAATTTTACTGCTTGGGTGGCAGTTATTTGTTGATAAGCATCAATTAGAAATTCTTATATAAATGACGAATTATGTTTTTTGCATAATGAATTACACGGCAATTGATAATCTTTTTTCCTGTCAGAATTAACTTTATAAAATTATATAAAGAGAAGGTAGTTGATAAAAATAGCTTAACATCTCAACAGATGGTGTCAGTTTTTTGAATTGAAAAAATACATTTTTAGTAGTCTTTCTGAAAAATATATTGACACTCTCAACACTTTTTAATTCCAATGTACCATACATGAATAGAATTTAGTTGTACATGCATCCAAGCACCAAATTAAGGATGTAATGGAAGACGGGACAAAAAAGGTATTTGTAATGGTAGAACGTTCAACAACAAAACTCCGTAATGTTCCACCTCATTTGGAGGAATGAGAATATGATAATTCAGAATTATTGAGATCTTTGAATTTATGAATCTAAGCCAAGTTATTGAAGTATTCTTTGAGCGTCTAAAATGATATTTGAATATTTTTGAAACTATACCATTTAAAGACTCTTAAAATCAAATTACGATTTTTTCAACTATGTTACTTCAAATAAAACTCGAAATAGTAACATTTATAAAACGTATTTCTCAAATGAAATAACCTAACAATTTTTAATCGGAAAAAGGAGCAGAAACCCGATTATGATTAATGAATTAAATATGAAGCTTTAATAAAGACTTAATTATTTATGTTTTTGACTTTTTTGAAAATAAAAATGAAAAGCATATTAAAAATATTAAACTGATAATAAAATAAATTCAAATATATCAGAAGCATGGTGAGATATTTACATGTATAATAATACCATATTGACATAAATATTTAAAAATTAAAAAAGAAGTTGAGAAATGGAGGATTTTAAAAGCTGAACATGCTCAACTGATAAATTCATGACAGTCCTAAAATATTAAAATTATCATTCAATAATCATCTCATGAGATTGACATGTTAAGCTCAACTTTTTATGATTTTTTCATCTTACAGAGTTTGCTTTTCAAATTTTATCTTTCTTGATTCGGATTTTAAACGGGAAAAATAAATTTACAAGCATAACATTTTTCCTAAGAACAGAATCATAATAGCTATCGACAACTTAAGTGATTTTATTATTTGTAGTTTTACTGAATATGAACAAAAAATAATTAAATTGGCGTGAAAATGCAGCATCGTTGAAGCCATTGATAACGAAAGTAACCCTTTAAATTCTCCGAATAATACATTAACTCATGTAAAAAACCAATTTGTCCTTCTTACTTAAAGGTTTAATTAAATTTTATAATTATTTTTTCAATCAAAATTAATTTTTTTTAACTTTAAAACTTAATTTTTATTAAAATACATATCGACACAAATATTTTTCTTACTATTCACATTGTGTTGATTAAAAAACAAAATTAGAAAAATGACAATTTCTTTAATATGTCTTTGATAACCTCCACTTTATAAACCCTCGTACAAAATCGTTCAAAGTGAAACTGTTAAAAGTTATAATAAATTGCAAAATTGTAAATTTATTTCCATCGTATGAAATTAAAATATTAAACAACCAAAATAAGTCGAAATTCAGGGAAAAATCAACTTTACAAATTAAAATAACAATAATAATTTATTTTTCAATAAAATATCTTTCAGTTGTCTTTTGACATTACATGGGTATATATAATGATAGATGTTATTCAACAAACGATAAACCATTTTTATCATATTTTTTTATTTTTTAAAAATGTAAATTTTTTAATTCAAAATGTCTTCATTTAAATCAAAGCTAATTTCATAAAAAAGCTTTTATGAATTTAAGTAAAGTCAAAATACTAAGATATTCATTCTTATATGGATACCAATATTTCATTGAAAAGGGTTTATTTCACCATGATCATTTTATTGAGTTAGAAATTTTAAATTTAACAATATAAATCTAATATATGGTGATCCGTTAATTTTCATGCTAGCAATGATTAACAGTTTAAAAATCTCATATAATAATGGTTGCATTGTGTCAGCTAAATTTACCATATTTAATGTTTTGTACTAAGATTCATTATCACGAATACATTCTAACGCTTCAATAATTTCTCATACCGACAAAATTTAAATTCAATTTTATATTGCAATTAAAATTTATACCATAGCAAATAAGAAAACTGTTTTGAAATGTAACAATATGAGGTATTTAATTTTTTCTTCAATCTAACATTTGATATAACTACTCTACAATAACTTATTTCAAATTAAGTGTCAATTAGAGCATTTTCAAAATGTAAATGAGTAATATATTTATAAGAAAACTTCAAAACAAAAGATTGTTGTTGATAATCTTGAAAACTTTCAAAAATTAAGGCAAACTACAAGTTGTAGTATCCACTCCGTATGAAGAAAGATGATCATATACTCAATTAAGTCAATTATTTTCAATAGAATTTTCATAAGATGATCCTTAAATCTCTTTTTTACATTTTAATCAACACATTTATTCATCATACATGCTGAAAAATAAGATTAAATTTTGCACCGTTTAATACATTAAACATTTCTCTCAATTTCCTTGTTACATTCAATAGAGTACGAATCAATTATGTGTGGTAGTGAGTTATCTTTTGTCTGAATATCGAATGGTATGGATATATGCGTATAAAAATCGTTTTATGCACAAAAATGTTTATAGGATATTTATTTTAATTTATTTATGCATTAAATATAAATTTTCGATACAATAAAATACTCAAGATCGTATATTTTGAAAATTTGAATAAGTTTGTCATTATCATTGGTAAAGATTGGACGATATCGCTTTAGGTTTTAATTAAAATAATTCAAAAAATATACCATTCAACGAAATATCACGAATATTATCGCCTTTATAATTTATAAAAACACTATTATATGGATAAATTTATTCCAGATGTAGGCATGAAATTCAAACATTTACGACATGGAGAAACAAAACTGAACTGGGATTTATCAATTATTTTTGAATCTATAATTTATTTATTTTTCAAATAAATTTATGAATCACTGACTTTAAATAAAAACTTTTCAAAGTTGTGGAATTGCAAATTTATTGAGACGCTATTTATGATTTTGTATTTATTCGTTTCAAAATCAATACACATTTAAAATATATAAATCCAATATCTATATTTATGTTTTATACTTTTCTTGCTTGAATGTCTGGAGACGAATAGTTCAACTTATTTTTTCTGATTTTTAAAGTATGAATCACGGATTTTTATTTTAAACACCACTCTTGATCTTGAATTTCCAAATCTACTCTCATTTTTATCTCATTCACGATACTTATTTGTTAAAGAGTTTTCAATGAAATATGCAACATCCAAAGAATTTTCATAGTAACTTGTCGAATTGTGAGAAGCTGCCGAATTATTTTTTATGAAACGATCCTAGCTTCGTCGTTTTTGGAATTATTTAATAGGATCAAACTTAAAACATTTAAATATTCGCATTTTTTGGTCTTTGATTTAGAAGTGATATTTAAGGTGTAACTGTTCCAAAAATCTACGAAAGCATTAATTTTACCAGCAAATATAATTAGTTGAATGGTGATGACGTTTCTGTTGCAAAATAAAATATTTTTCGAACAGAATTTAAAATATTACATTCTTAAAGATGTAATTCTAATTTTCTCAATTCACGAAAAATTGATAGAAATTCGTAAATTCATTCAGTTCCAACATGAAAAAAACATGAAACAAAGATCATAATGATTTACATAAACAAATTTCAAAATTATGATTATTTCTTAATTGTTAGGCAAAGAACTAATTATCATAAAATTAAAATAATAAAATTATTGTTATTTTGTTTCAATTCAAACATGGATAGTGAATATTTAATAGGCATATTCCATCAAATATTACTGAGAAGATATATTATTCAAATTATCAAAATAAACATACGATTGATCAGCAGACAATTTCTTTTAAATTACTTATGATCTGAAATATTATGCTATTTGCATAAACTATTTACAATTTTTTGTCTAAATGCTATTTTTGGATTAAGAATTTTACATTTTTATCATAAATATGCATTGGATAACCCGCCTAAAAAGTATTACTTTGATCTCGATATCATATTAACATCATACATTTCAACACGTTGTACTCATATATGTAAGCTGAGTTGTTGAATGGCTGGTACAAAAAATTACTTGAGGTATCCGAGTTAAATATTAAGTTCCACATTTGAATCAGGGGTAGATAAATGTAACCTGATAAATAAATAAAAGTGATGTCTGAATATTTTTTTAAATTTAATTTTTAATCGTGATGGAAGTAGAACAGTCGTCATCATCCTGGGGCCAACTTTGTCTAGAATCCAAAATTATAGCTGACAACATTGCTTAGAATAAATTTAACATAAAAAATTCAAAATAACGTATTACAAAAAGTAAATTAATTTAATGAGTATTCTATTTTCGAAGTTTTAAAGCTTCCACTTTTTGAGTAAAAAGAGTTGTATTCATGGACTCTTCAAAACAATACTTTTAAAGACATGTATATTATCAAATTATATAAATAACAAATTCATAATGAAGGAAACTGATTTCGACATGATAGTATGATTAAATACAGATCGTCTAAATTTTGTGGTTTTGAAATCCATTTGACAGTAGATATCACAATAAAATATACTCGATGCTTCAAATGAAGACTGACAAAATGCAACATTCAGATACTTCAAAGAAAAAAATATTTGTCTTCAAACAACTTGTTCGAGAACACCCCTTAAAGGGAAATTAAAACTTTGTGTGATTATGTCAAAACTTCACCTAGTTTCTTTGAAAACAATCTAAGTTAAGATTTTTCAAAGATACACAGATTTATCGAAATGAACGAACTCAGACTCAGTTATAGAACCTGTGGGTTTGTAGCCTCATTTAATATTGGAAGTTAAATCAAACATATATCAGCAAACTGACTGTGAATATTCTACTCTGATGTTAATACAAATTATTTTTATACATATTTTCGAATATAGATAAGAAAATTATAATTTTTATTGATTTTCTCCAAGTTTATTTATATCTAACGATTTCTTTGAACATTCATTTGAAGTGTAACCATTCAATATCAATTATGTTAAGCGTGAAGTATTCAAATATTAACGCTTTTTTACGTAAAAACCTCAAAAAACAAAATATACTTCCTACATTACGGAATTGAGATGGAAGCGACAGAATTAAGGTGAAAAGATTCATCACAGAACACAATGAATTAATTTCACTTTCTTAAAGCACGTTTTAATTTTTTTTACATGTTACTAAAAATTAATATCCTCTCTGTTTTCATGGATTCATTGATAGTATGGCATCAGTAGATTAAACTAAGATCTGACATATAATATAAAGCTCGGCGTTGACTATTCTCTGTTAAATTAGAAAAAAACTGATGATTTAAAAAACTATTTTAATTTAAGAGGTCGGATTATCTTATGTTAAAGATAAGCGCATTCCGGTCAACTTAATAATTTTCGAAAAATAAGTCTTAACAAGAAATATCCGTTTATGGTGCTATGAATTAGAATGAGGTGTTTAATCCAGTGAATTAAACATATTTTATGGACCTAATCTGTGATTTCATATTTTTGTATCAATATAGAAATCATGTTCCCTTCGTGAATTATTAATCATCAAAGAAGGAAACTTTGACGTGGTATAATGTAAAATGAAAAAAGGAAAGTTTCTTAACCACAATATTTTATGAGTTACAAACACTTTGAAACTTAAATGAAAAATTTATAAAATTTAACAATGAATTGATGAATTTTCTTTAATATCAACAAAATTAATTTCCATTAAAACTTGCAAAAATTATTAATGATGAATTTTAAATCGATTTATAGAAAATCTGATACATATAAATCATTAATTAGAAGAAAAATAATATTTTTAATATCTATTGAGTTAAGGAAATTTAATACAAAATAAAAACAATTTATTATTTTTATGTTTCAAAAAGTTAAGTAATATATTGGAAAATCTAAAAATTATAGTTTTATAAAAAAAAATTTTCCTCTCGAATATAAATGACAGCAGTTTAAAATGCTAAATATGATCTTTTTTACAAATATTTCAATGTTAGATTTACGTTGTAAGCTTTTAAACCATAAAATCTTAAAATTAAATGATTATTTAAAATGAAAATTTCTTTATTTGATTTATTGCTTATTTTACAAAAATTCTCTTATTTATACAAAATTTGATGATTTAAGATCTAATTTTGAATAAAATTGATTTTGATGAATAGAAACCTCGTCGAAAGTATATTTATGTTTTTTCCTCTTTTTATTTTTAAGCCATGAAAAAGGTTTTAATTTTTATTAAAATATGATATTGTAATATAAAGATAAAAATTGAATACAACAAGGTTTCGAATTGAAAACCTCTGATATTTTTTAATAATAACTGATTACAATATAAACATCAATAAATCTCATATTCCACATGATGGTATTGACGTTTTATCAAAAATAAGTATAAAATTAAATTGATTTATTTTTTTAAATTAATATTATCCTCATATCGATAAATGAATTTTATCTTTGATATTTTTCATTTGTTTCGAATTTCCCGTTAACATAGTAAAAATTTTCAAAAATAAAGATTGTAATTTTCGATGATATCTGTTTTGGGGAAGTATCTTAATAATTTTCCAATTTTTAAACTGAATCACAAGAAGGGTACCTAAGTAACTCAGATATTCCAAGATAAAAAGAATTTAGGATTGTCTTGTTTATTTTACCTTTAGTTAATGATGAATGTACCTCTTTAGTTATCTTGATGATAAATGGATTGTATAAACACATTTTAAATAGAAAGCATGATTTTAAATAAAGAATCCTTGTTAAAAAGTATTTTAATGTCAAATTATAAAATAATTACAGGTTATGAGATATATTAGTATGGATTTATGCTTATTTACTCAGTTGATTGAGTTTATAACGGCAAAAACTTTGATAATCTTGATTTTCTGACAAAGGATATTCCTGAAAAAATTATTTTCATGAGAGAATAGGTAGTTAACTTCTTGTTTTCCTGTCTTTATTTCGAATCCACAACACACTCTTAAATCATAATTTAACCGTTTTTATATCTTAAAATAAATCAAACCTTTTTTTGATTGATTCACATGTGTTTAAATTGATGCTTCATCCATAAATTTTATGTAAACATCATACATTTTATATCTTGAGTTTTGAAAACATTTCGATTTTGTGAGGGATTCATTAATTTTTATTAAATTTAGTTTAATAAAATAAGTTTTGAAAACGAATCTAAAGTGTTAAGATAATGAAATAAAATAGGGAAATCATGGATTATCAAAATTTGATGATCAAAAAATGTTATTTGAAAATTATTTGTGAACCTCTCATGTATTTTAATATGAGTTAATAGAAATTAGTTCATCATCTTTTCACGTATTCGAGATAAATCATTTTATCATCTGATCTATTCACTTTAAAATCTTGGGTTTTCAGTTCAGAAATTCTTTCGAATAAAGAATCAACCACTCATTAACATGAATCATAAAAAGAAAATCTAATTTTAAAGATGATAAAAATGAATGTAGCTTTTTTAAAAATTTTGAACTGTCTATTTGAAAATAGTTTTAATATTTGTTAGAAATATAAAATTAGTGAAGAGATTAGTTAAAATTTAGCATATGAAACTGGTTTTCTTGTAAATTTTATGGATCGGTTGTTTTCCTGAATATGGAAAGTTAATTTAAATGTTTACAATAAAAGATGCCGTTCATTTTTTTATTTTAGACGATGATAAAGGCCTTAAAAATCGCTTTTGAATTGATCATGGAAAGCAAAATTCTGTTGTAATAATCGATAAAACATGTCTCATGTATCATTTAGATAAAGAGCATGATCTACGTGGATGCTATTTTATCTGACAACGACATATATGACATCATGGTTTCTGATTTGTATTTTTGGCTCAAAAAAGAGATTTTGAAATCTAACTTGTCTTAAATAACAAGTCCGCTCATGATATAAAATCGTCCTTAAAGATTCCATCAATCATAAGTTCACTATTTTTATCTTAAAAATTATCACAAAATCACCACAGAGAAAATAATTTGAATTAGGAATGAACTTAGCATCAAAGTAAACAAGAAGATATTTATTATGTATTTAAATCAAGCTAGATATTTCCATGAACTAAACAGTTTATTTAAATAAAATGTAATGAAAACGTCAATAAATAATTTTGATGTTTAAACTCAAAAATATGAATTAATCCTCATAACTATTGAAAATAATTTTATTTATTTTTAAAATAATGTCGTCGAGTGATACAATACCTCTAGATTAATTTTCTAAAACGATTTTTATAACTGATGCAGGTAAATTATCAAAATTAAAGAAAAATATGGTAAATCACAGGTAAAATTTGGTATTTTACGTAAAAACAGATGAAATCATATAAATAAACCTCTTCACTGAATGATATATACACTTAGGGAAAAAGGTTTTTTTAGGTTCTCCACTATTCTTAGGCTTTGGAATTTACAATTATTAAATTTTATAAAATAAATATTTAACGTGTTAAAGTCTGGTCGAATTTAGTTAATTTTATGAAACAAAGAGTTTCACGAACTTGCAGAAAATTTTTACAATTTTTAAGAATATCTAATATAAGTTCTGAGAGTCTGAATATTTTTACAGAATAATTCAAGGCACTTTGAAAACATAATTCAGAATGTCAATCAATAAAATACTTATAGGTGCGTGAGAGAGCCTGGGAATGCCTTATATAAATTGATCTGAACAAATTTTTCGTAAAATGAATACAAATACGAAAATCCATTTATTTAGACATTTATATAACTCTAGGAAGTCGTAAAGATATTTTAGCAAATCTGTAAGAGTATATTCGTGTGTGAAAGGTTTTAGTGGAGATAATTCTGCAGTCTAGTTTTGAAATTACAGTTGAATTGGTTTTATTGTTATGAGAAATAAAAATGTATTTTAACTATGTTAAATTTATTTTCAGATCTGACGTTTGATAATATTCAACATGAAGACTAGAATTCTTATGGAATTTCGAAAGAAATTTCATGTTGATATATTTTCTACCATACTACCCCACTTCGGCAAGTTACTGTAGCTCTCATATAAACCATCTGAAGAAAAAATTTTTATTTCTTCTTTAAAGTGACTTTTTATGACGAATAAGCCTAGTTTTCTGTTGTTTATTTATTTTATTTTTACAGAACATCAGAGAAAAGAGCATTATCAAATTTACCTGGGCTGTTTATTTTGTTATTTTGGAAGTCAGTTTTTGAGAAAAATGATTTTTTGAATTCTTTTTAAGATTCTCAGAAATATTCCTCAATTTTACATCTTTCTCTTTCTAATTGTATTCTAAGAATTCACTCGTGATATTAATCTTTTAATACTATTTCTAAATGGCACAACCAGTCTTTGATTCATTTGATTGATTTCTTGAATTGTATCAGGCGTAGTAAAACGTACACGAGTTCAACCATTGGGGCTTTTAGGGTTTTATGTGTTTTGACATTTTTTGAATTGGTGGTAGCTTTGATTGCCCTGAATTTTCCATGTGAAGAATCTAATATTTTGTGATGAAGACTTCTAAATTTAGTTTTAAAATGATAAATTAAAACAAGCAATCGTAAAAGTCAATCATTGAGTTTATGTTAAACGTGACAATTTTCTCTTTTATTTTATCACTGATTTAACACTACTTAGCATGCTTACTCATTACCACATGTCTTAGGTATGGGTAGTGATAATTTATTACTGAGTTAAGGCGTATATTTATAATTTTAAAATTATTTCTTCGTATTTAAATATCGGATAATTATTTTTAGTGAACGAAAAATAAAAGAATTACTCAACTAAAATATCGAAATAGATTTAAATCTTATTTATTGATAATATCTTTATTTGCATCCTAAGAATGAAAGTTCATTTGTATCCCTAAACCAGATTCTCAACACTGCACTTCGTTTCGAACGAAATGACCTCGAGTAAGAGGACACCTGAGCCAATCCTCAAGGCTTATGGTTAATTTAATATCTCAGTGACTCTCTTAAAGGCTACTAGAATAAATATGCTTTGCTCGCTGTCTGGAAATTCGCCTGAATGTATCATTGTAAATGCTCAATATGTATACTTCTACGTTAAATTTCTTAATGAACTTACGGATGCTTAACTTTATAAATAGCACCTTTACTATCGTTGAATAGATAGCCTTTAAAATTAGCTACGTAGCATACAAATTTATTATTATATTCCAGAATGTGTGAATCTTTTTTGATGCTATTTTCTTCGCACACATTTGTAGCATAAACTTTAAACATCAAATGTCTGAAAAATATTCTAGTTTCTTACTTTAACTAAGTGTTACGAGCCATATTCTTTGAATAAACGACGAAGTAAGAAAATAAATACATCAGCGAAATACCAAAACCAAAAGATTTCAAACGCTTGTAAAAATATCATCGTGTACATTCAGGTAGTATGCATCTTAAAACTGTGAAATTCTTTAAGAGGTTAAAAACTAGCAAAACTTAGTGACGTATAAAAACTTAAAATCCTCCATTTGAGTGCGACGTTATTTCAGGAAATAAATGGTTGACGAGTTTGAAGTTTTTTAAGCCTGGTGGTTTTATCCCCGCATCATAACTAGATTATTGAAAGGTTTATACTTATATTCAAAAAATCTCAGATTATATGCCTGAATATTAATTTTTATCGTTAACTTTGGATCTTTCATGATTAATATATTTTAAAAATTGTCAAAATCATGTTCAATTGTCAATTAAATGTGAATAACATTATTTTTGTCATAAACAACATTTTGGATGAATAAAAATTGATTTATTTTCAGAAAATGTTCAATTTTTTCAGCACAACTTTTATAATTCAACTGAAGGATCTATCCAACCTTACCCAATTAATTTGTTGGCCATATTTTATTTTAAATATCCCCTTCAAGTAAATTCAACTCAAATATACGACTTTAAAAAAATGTCTTTCCCAGTGAATTTTGACTTAAATATCCTGGCTTTGAAGACAAATTTATATTTATTTTGATTCATAAGTATTATCCATGATTTTTCTTATATAATCCCCATCAATAAAACAGTAGTGATAATTAAAATTTTAAATGAATGTCAAATGTGTGTTATAATTGAAAAATATGATTCTATCAATTTAAGCTAATTTTTACTTTCGTAGAACGATTTACGCCATTTACCTAATATATATGAAAAAACTATTAGAAGCGACTAAATTGTAATTATTACTCCTCAGACGGTTAAAGATAATTAATAAATGATACCACTTAAATCATCAGCAATTTTATTTCACTTTATGAGTTGATTGATAACTATCAGCGTCTCTTATTTAACTTATGATCTCGAAATCGTAAATAAAGCAGCATTAGTCTATACCAAAGATAGAATGGATTGCGAATCGAAATATCATTAATTGTAAAGAAAGAATATGACTGAGCTTTAACTTGATGAAAATTCATGTCTTTCTTAAAAAGTGGTTAAATCACAAGATTGAGTTGTTTCCGTTGTGTATTATTTTAAGTAGTTTATGAATTGTGCCGGTTTTTCAAGAAAACAATTTCACCGAAACCTTTTATGCTTAAACGCAAGAATTTTATATTTTTAAAAAATAGATTATTTTAATTCTAACATTCGTTCTTTATGATAATGTTAAATTTTTCATAAAATGTACGTTTGTTGAATGGTATGCATGTTTACACGAGTTCAGCGGACCAATTCTTAAACCTATGAAGGTAACCGTTTTTGCGTCTCTTAACTTTTCGATGTTTCCAAAAAGATTAAACATACTGGCAATCATTTGTACTTTCGTAGAAGAGATACAGATTTTTCAGGTTGAGACATACAAAGTTCATGTGTATTATAACTTCAGATATTTATTGAATTTTATTTTGCTTATTATATTTTTTATCTGATTCTGTTATGTTGAATTGATACATTTTAGAAGATATATACGAAAAAATACAAAAGAATGAATAAAATTCAATGATGATTTATTTTTTCAAACACAAAATAATTCAACTTGTATTAATAATAATATTGGTACATTTCAAACAATGTATGGATTAGGTTTGCTTAAAGTCTATTTTCACATTGTGGATCTATTTTAAGAGATGTTAAATTTATTTGAGTTTGAAAAATTGATGTTTGATAAGTGGAGAGTTGTTTTACCAGATTTAATTCTCTATTTTCTTCTCGTTGTTTCAATACAATTTTTCATTTTGAAGTATAATTTTTAAAATCAGCTTTAATAACAGTCTCATATGAAGCAAGAGATTTTGAAGGCAACGATTAAGAAAATTATGTGTTAATTAAATATTCTCATACGAAGAAGATATATTCTGTTTGATAACCTGTTCAACAAAAATAAACCATAATGAAGCAGACTTTTTAAATTCATAATTTTTGTGTCTTTTATTTTAAATATATAAATTAACTTCATTAAAGTTAACTCAATGACATAAAATCGATGTATTCGTTTTGTGAGAAAGATAAAAATTATAATTTATAATATGTTCTCATATTATGTAATAAAGTTAAACGCATACTGTAAAAATTTTATTACGTTGGTAAGGCATAAAAGATCAGAAAGAATTTAAATAGGAGAAGTACATTAAATATGGTATTGCGCACGTGCTGAATTTAATCTTGATGTATATAATTTAAGATTTTATTGTTAATTAAATAATTCTTGTTCATTATTTTTTGTTTTTTGTATTAAAGTATTGGTCAAATATTATGTTCTATATTCAGTCGAGCTTTAAAAACCTTAGAACATGCCATTAAAAGATTAATACTAAAAAAGTGCATTATCATAAGTTTATTGAAGCGTATCTTAGATTTTAAAGAGAGGCGTTTGTTTATATATTTAATAAATCACAAATCAATGTTTTAGATTGAATAAATTGTGTTAAAATGAATATTCAGATTATATTTGGAAAGATTATGACGTCTAAATTATTTTAATGAAATAAAATGAAAGGCATATTCACACGCAATTAATTACAAATATTTTAGCTCAAGGTTTAGAATGATATGAGGAATTTGAGAATTTTTTCAAAAATGTAAAAATAAAATTTTTAATTCACTAAATAAATTAATAAACTTGAAACTAAAATGATTCCTTGCAGATTTATGATTTTTCTTTATATTTACATTAATTATTAAATTTTTATATATTTATGAAAATTTAATTAATTTTTCTCTCAGAATACTTAGAAAGATATATCTCTGAATATTATAATCTTTCATATTATAACTACGCGTAATCACGAACACTCAGGATCATACACGAATTAATTTTTGAATATATGGTTATTTATTTGGTTTTAGCTTTCGTTATTCAATCAAATGTAATTTGTCCTAAACGAGATAAAGATAACATGCAAAAAGAGGTGTTAAATTCATCTCAAGATTTTAAATTTTTTGCGCGCATGAATAACCCACTCTCAGTCACCTACAAAATAGAAACTCCCTATGAACTGTTATTTTCTAAGGCTGCGATAACGAATGATGAAGGAGTCGATCAGTCGTGTTCTTAAAAATTATTTAATTCAACCATACCTACTATAACTACTCGTTCCTTGCAATTAAAATATTTTAATTATAGAAACAACAGAAGAAACTTATACTTTCGTATCTTGTTTATACACCCTTAGATTCAATTTTTTAAAGAAATAGCCACCTTAGTTTGAACAACCAAATATCTGAATCGAAGAACTCTGTGCTAAATAAAATTCGATACAACAGGATCACGTTCATGGCTCAGTCTTATGAATTGGGAATAAATCAAGAGGAAATGACAAAAGGATCAAATGATATTAAAAAAGAAGTGGAATCTCAAAGATTAATAAAAATAATCATGGTCAGTATCGAGGATTGCATAGTTATCACAATACCGATTCTCTTGAACCAAATTAAGATTAAATTCATTGTCTTCGCATTCGCCTTTTGTGAAGAAGTATGTTTATTTCGGTGAATTTGGTCAATAGATTTGACCGATATAAAATTTTTCGCCATTACAGATCGCTAATATCAAATGAATATGGAGTCAGATTTGTCGAGAAATTTTTGTTGAATTGAGTCCTTTGGCTCATCTAGAAACCCATAAATTTAAGAAAATTTTCAAAGAATCTAAAGCCGATTACCTCTGAAGATTATCGAAAGCTTACGAGTTTGAAGAATCTTTTCATTATCTTATAATAAATTAAAAAGTTAAAAAACACGTGTTACTTTTATTAAATTTCAGCGTTATATTATTCAGCTCATTTCAATTTTACGTCAGAAAATATTTTCAATATATTTCGATAAAATAATGCTTTGCAAATCCATCTTTTATGGAAAGGCATAAGGGCTTTTCGTGCAGCTCACTTGTTGATCTTTTGTATCTTCAAAAATATAAAAATTCTATGTGAAGATGGGACGCGTATTTTCCATATCTTTCTTTTAAAAAACAGTCAAATCTCAGACATTATAAAATACGCAGAAATGTTTTCATTTTAAAACTATGTTGCGATGATATTGTTAGTTATTTTGAAATTAATAAATTGTTGGCGTATTTAATTTTCATGTTTTATCTCAATGTTTTTGCTTAGCAGTTGTGTCAGAAAAAGTAATTGAGCCCACTAATTACTTCATCATTGTACTCTCTTTTGATCATATCGAATTAAAAACTCTGTTCGTCTCATAGCTTATTATCTGCCACCAAGTTGTAAATCTTGCGGCGTTGGGGTGGCGTATGTAATGCTGTTTCTAACCCGTCAGGAGCTAAAGACTTCGTTATCTAATGGAGGAAAACGATGCTTTTGAATGATCATTTTTCCATGAGATATATAATGATAAACTACCTGCATTGCCTTGAGAATTAAGTTTGACATATAATCAGCCAATATGACACAATTTCAGAATTCATTCGTGTACTTTTATAACCTTACGATGCATTATCCAAAACAGTAATTATTTGTAATTTTTATATTTTCGATTTCATTAGGCTACTTTGAAAGTTTATTCGGGTACGATGAAATAAAAAATGCATCTCCAAATTCAAAAATTATATTTTTTTAAGATCTTATTTCCTTTTTTTTTAAAGTGAAGCATTTGATCGGATGCGATGCAACTCGAATAAATATTTGAGCATGCGCGTTCCACGTTTTCGGTTCTGTATGTCAAAATACAAAACTATAAATTTTTCAATTTCCGTGTTTATATCCTTTAATTCTTCTTTCATAACAATTTCATTCAGTGATAATCTAAACCTTATCGCCACGTCGTTTATTAAAAATGATAATAGTTTGGAGAAACTTCTAGTATGTGCAGATTATTCGTGAAATTTTCAACTTCGTCAAGGAAAACTGAGGTCCGTTATCGTTACCTACTTTCGATAAAACTCATGTTTTGAAACAAATTATCATCAGCTCTTCTATATATCAAAAATGTATACGGTTTAAAATATAAGCCTGGGGCGGCTCTGAGAACGTTATAAACTGCACACCAAATGCCACTCTATCAATAAGAAAAGCATTATCCGACATATCTACTTCAAATGGACAAGTTTTATCTTCCTTATTTTTAATTACCCCCTTGAGAGATGATTTATGTTTTTCCCACTTACAAAGATTTCATGAATTCATCAAATTGCAGATTTCGACATCAAGAGAGTTGTCCATCTTACATTAATACATACAACTGCATGTACGATATGAAAAGATATGATAATAATAAACAGTTCAGAAATTCGTTTCTTGAAGAAGGTTGAAAATATCAATTCTCATTTGAAGAGAAAACATCAATAAGTTTGTCATTTCATTATAAAATAAAACTTCAAAAAATATACCATGACCAAAACCTAAAATTTATAAAAACGTGAAGGCTTGACAATATACGATAATTCACGACATCACTCTATATACTATACAAATAAATACTTTCAAATAACGGTTATCTAAAGAAATAAATTTGTTATCGCCCACTATTAAACATACAGGAATATAGTGAGAGGAGTATCGAAATTGTGGTTTTCAGAACACATTTTGTGTTTAATATCCACCTTAAAAGGGAGATATAAACACGGCTCACCTCTTTAGTTGGGAGAATCAATTCTGGATAACCCATTCGTATTTCTTCGAACGCATTAATATGGCTGTGTAGTTTTTATCAATAATAAAATATTAAATCTATATGTATTGGTTGTTTTTGATACTCTATACTATTTTAGGCGTTTTGCTCTGGAGATAAATATTTAACGTCTTAATGTGTTTATATTGAATAGGAGGATGCAAAAGTTATTTTTATGACAAATTTGTGCGTCTGGAATGTTATGGCGGAGAATTCAAGATTAGACGCATCAGGAAATGATAAGAGACAACTTACTATCGTTTTCACTTCGAATAAAAAATTTTTGCATTTTTCACATGTAACCATTAAAGTGCGTGGAACGTACTGTAACATAACTGAAGTGCTACCCGTTCCTATGTTTTAATAACGAAGATATCAAGACGGAATATTCATTACTTAAGAGATATTATTTCAGTATCCCACCAAAACATCAAACCTTAAACAAAATCCATGAATGGGTTTCAAATGTAAAGTTAGAATCATATTTAAGTCTTTAAAGATTATACAACCAAAACGCAGTATTCCACTCTATCTTGAATTATGTATTTTTAAGCCAAAGTTTCAATCTGTGATTTTCGAGAATATCAAAGAAATTATTTAGAATTTTGAATTGCGATTAATCGTATTTACCACTTGATTCAAAGTAAGGCTATCATGAAGTCATAAAGATCCGAGTCACCATTTCCCATATAACTCACTATCAGATGGTGTAGAGCTGACAGGACTCCAAAAATGAAAATCCGTAAACAAAACAAGTCCTTATGTGTGCTGATGGCCAAAATTAAACGTGAGCTCTACTTCACTTCTTGCTTGAGATAGGTTTGAAGCTAATAAGATAACGTAGAATAGCACCATGTAGTTTAGCTTCTCAAGGTTATTTTTCCACTTTTGTAAAATAGTGTAATTACTTTTTATATTTATTCAAATGAAAAATCTCAGAAAATACTTAATTTTCCATCTTAACTTGTAACATCAAAGTCTGGGAGGAAAACTCTGATTTGCTAACTTTTAATTAACTCAAAGTCTGAGCCATTATGATTCAGCCTTCTCAACTGTCTGTTTCATAAGCAAGGAAAATGACCGAGTTCTGGCGAAACAGTTTTTCATCGAGCTCTTCGATAATTATCACGCAAAATCCGGAAACGTACACGCCTGTCAAAAATAAGTTTTTAAATCTCAAAAATAGGTCAGTAGTTGATAAATTTAAATTCATGAGAGAAAATCAGTTTATTCAAATTGATTCTAAAACATCCTATCACAAAGATATGTGATCCTCTTGTTATAAATACTGAATAATTCATCAATTATTTTCGTGAAAATCAAATTTTATACTTGCTTAAAAGATCAAAACGCGTGTCCGCTCAAACTCAAAGTTTTAATGAGTATGAAGAAGTCTACATCTAACTTTTTCAACTTTGCCATATCTAAAAAATAAAATGGCAAGGATAGTCTTTTTCATCTTTGGCCATTTTTTAAATTAGCACTTTTTCAGTTTCAAAGCATGAAGAAGATAGTCCTAATGGATAACTTTTCAGACTTATTAGATTAATTTTTGACTTCTGAACTACTTTAGCAATGTAGCCTCTTGCTCCATGAACGATACAGGTTCCCAACGTCTCCAGAGGACATTCACACGTGGTCTCTCTCCAAAAGTGAATAAAAACATAAATGCCTCTTACTCTGTCCCATTTGTAAAAACCAGAAAATTTACGGTTCTATCTAATTGATTCTTCGAACATTTTCGGTTGATGTGAAAAGCTATTTCAATGGCTTGCTTCATCGATTCGCTGTTCTCAGACAAGTGAGTTCGTCGAACATTCCTGTTCTGGTTATCAATCATATTAAAAACGAATCTCTCAGGACCTCATCGACGAAGTCTCTAAATTCATTTAATTCACAAGGCGTATTCACTGGTCGAGTCAGCTCTTGGTTGCGAAGCAGTTCAAAACATATACAGCTTCTAAAGTTAAATTGGATCCAGATTGAAAAAATTTGACAGTAGGCAGTTTTATTCCTCTAATCAGAAGTCGACGGTTCCCTCCCTCTCAAATGAGTCTTGAGTGTCGAAAACTCCTTTTGATCTGCCACGACAACAAGTACGTATATTTTTTAATTTAAGATCTTATAATTATACCCAGTTCGGGAACCATCTGAAGTAATCTTTCCAATTTTCTGATTATCAAATTCGTCAATTTTACAAATTATCATCCCGTGGCCAACTAAAGTAATTATCGAAATTAAAATTGTATTGCGCATGCTAATTAATTGTAATGGAGCAGTTAGTTGATAACAACAAATTTTTTACCACTTCATTTATAAGCAAAATATAATCACCAACATAATGTTTTCCTTTATGACCTGGGGTAAATTTCTCGACTTCCTGGTAAAAACATCGACTGGTTAAAAATAAAATTCAAGGTTAATGGTAGATATGCACCATAAATTAAACATTCATTTTATGCAACCCCCATATTTTTTTAAGATTCTTAAATACGAACATTATGTTATATCTATATTTATTTATTGGTAGATATTTTGTTTTATCTTGACCTTTACTATCAAAAAATTGTTTTCAAGTGTTTAAGGCTTATATTAAATGTAATATGGATCTTTGCATGAAAAATTTAACTATACATCAAACTTAATTCATGAAAATTTTTACAAATATTTATTTGAATACTCTATTGAGGTTACAAATATCAATGATTTTATTTGCAAACAAAAGTGTTAGAATTGGAATAAATACCAACTTCTCCATTTAGTTTTTACTTCAGATGTGTTCTTTTTTATAATTTAAAACATCAACTTTTAGCAATCTTGTTTTGATGCGTTCAGTTTTTAATTGACTTTTCGGTAAAATTCGGTGGTAATAAGGTTATTACAAAATATTCTAGCTCTCCAAAGGTGTATTAATTACGCGTTACGGTTTCCTTATATATGAATAAACAAGCATTTTTTATTTAATCATTTGAGAATTGTAAAAATGTGAATTTTGATCGAATTTGTAGTCCAGTTTTATCATATATTTATGCGCAGAATAATATTTTGGTCAAGTATTTAAATGATAAATCTTTGATATCCTACTTTCCATGTTGTCTTTCTAATATAATTTATATATCCATTTATCTTAAGTTTTAGAGTTCGGGTCATGCGTAATCAATTAATTTAAGACTATTTGTCTTATTAATAACAGGAAATTTTCCAGCTAATTATTGGGTTAATACAACTCGCTAAAGAAATGCTTGATGAATATATTGTTTAAGTGATGGGACGAAGGGGACTTATCTTCTTTAAGATTGAACGATTCCTAATTATGCTCTAAAGATGTATTTAGACTGATTTTAAGCTTTTTTATTAAACATAAATAAATAATGTGTTTTCTATTTCTGAGGATTCATTCTGGTGATATTTTATAACGTGACAATTTATCATTTCTATACTTAGTTACAGTGGTGATGCATAATGAGAGCACCTTATCACAATACAATCAATCACTCACCTTTAGCCACGTCTACAAAAAGATCATCGTTCACATGTACACTATATACTGATCGTACGAAATATTGTACTGATGTATTAGGGTTTTTGTAATATTAATGACAAAACAGTAAAACTGTTAAAATAACCGAAAAGTGAATAAATTTTGGTGTGAAGTAAAAAGACAACCCTTGTGTTACATAAGTAAAATGCATTTTTTAAACATAAGGAAAACACAACTAGGAATATTCACTGTCGTTGTAAATCTTACAAAAACAGAAAATATCAGGCATGTCTCAAAAACAAAAACGGAATGATTGTTAGCGACTATGATTATGAATAATCGTTGTAGTAAGACTTATATGATTTCTGGAGCGATAAAACTCTTTCAACGTCAACGACGGCAGATAAAACGGGTGAAGGTTCAGCTCAAAAAACTGCAGTCATGGGCTCTTTACGTGCGTATCGCTTGGGCCAGAAACATTCTCAACCTTATCAAAGCCAATGCTTCATAAAAGGGCTTTGCCTCGAAATTACCGAAAGCCACAGTTTTAGTCATCAACGCCGATTCCAACCCTTAAAACAGATATGAAATTTCATCTTTTTAATGGATTTCAATTTATCATTTCATATCAAGCAACTGTCAGTTTGTTATAACGAGCAAAAACGAGTATTTACACGGATTAACCCGAGATAAGGTGAAAATAGACGATAGAACATTCTAGATTGTATCATCCATATTTTTTCAGTTGTATTCAATAAATTTTTAACTCGCACCTGTCATAAATCATACAGCCATTTAGTGACCGATACAAACCAATGCACAAGTTATTATCCCCTCTTAGATACAATTAAGAGTATTTTTCCTCCGACCAAACTCGAGAGAAGTCTGTTTGGTCAATAAAATGCAGTTAAAATATTATACACATGCGCAACGGTCATGTGTTGCTAATTTCATCTTGCTGAAACGCTTAGACGATAAAAAACGAAATCATCGTGGAAGTGAACTACGATAGTGATTACCCCTTACGAATTCCGGTCCATTGCTGACTTTCTTAGGCTCTTGTATTTTCAACAGATGTTACTGATGCTTTTCTGACATTAGTTGACAACATGTCCAACTTTGAGGAAGGCGCCAAAGCGTCTGTACAATTTGTCAATTTTGAAAATATGTATACTTGGGACAGACGTTGGTTGGACGCACTTGGCGTATTTGTCTGCAATCTTTCAGATAGAAAGGTGTAATCCTTTACGAACTTTGTTTGAAGGAAAACCAAGAACTATAAACTCAACCAAAGAGTGGCATTATGCACAAGGGCACTTTTTAAATTTCTCCATCCTACACAATGGGCGTTCATTCAGGGACTTGAAAGGAAAACGCGAATGCCAAGAACAATATTTGAACACGGTATATTTAGTTTGTAAAGATCTTAACCAGAAATACTCGTAACCTAAATAATGTATGCAAAATGCAGTTTCAAGATATTCCATTTGGGCGATGTTCTAGTTTATTTTCAGCTATTGCGCACTTGTCAAATTGTACATACATTGTAGAAACTTGCTTTTTCTGATCTTTTTATCGTTTAGAATAGTTCTGTGTGACTGTATGTATCGGGATTAACTGCCAGTGATCACGTTTGATTAAATATTCTTAGACCTATTAATTAACCTAGGTATTTCGATTTTTAAGAGTTTAAAAAACTGGATTAATGAAACTCTGGACGAACATTTTATCTCATTTATACAACAAGCTTTCTTCATTCAAATGATAAGGAACAAGTTGTCTGCTGGGTAAAGCAAACTCAAATTTATACTTGCAACACTAATTTTATGTTCGAACAGACTGAAATTCAAAATTTTTATTTAAATTAGAGATACAAAATTTTCTAATTTTGAAGAAATATGATTTGGATTTCTCTCCATTTTTACAGATTTTTTCACATTATTTGACAGGAAATGCTGAATACTAAAATTAAATATGAAAAATATAAATGGAGCCAAAAATCTAATAAATTTATTGTCAATAGAAAAAATTAAAACAATCGAAAAATTTGTTCAGAGTTCTTTTTCATTTTAAGGATTTGCCTTATTTAAGGATAAGATACAAGGGAATGTTAAATTTCCTTTCGTATGAAAATGAATATACGCTCACACAGTCACAGTTATTTCTTAGCATCTGTGACTGATAAGTTATATTTAGTGAAGCTTTTATAGGTTTGAACATTTTTTCACCAAAACATGAGCTAAAAAAGATTGTGCGCATTCTCAACAAATTATCTTAACTAAAAATTATAAATTAGAATGGATCGAAACAAATCATTTAACGGATTTAAGTTAATCTGAATTCGAAGGAGACTATGTAATCTGATCAGTCTTCCTTTTTATTTAAATTATGAAAAATTAATTCTGTTGATAATTGAGGAGAATTCACAAAAAAACCATTATTACTAAATTTATATTTCAAAAGGTAAATTAATCCGCTTAATAGTCAGTCGAAGCGAAATAATCGAAAAACATCTAATACACACCAGTTCTTCCGCTTGAACAATTGACAAATTTATAATTCAATCAGTTTATCTCCTCTCTATTAAGATTTTCAAAATAATCGTCACAATAAACCAGAGGTATATTTTAGGTGGTAAATCGTTCATAAAATAGTTCAGCATTGAGAAATAATTAAATAAGTTACATAAGTGAACATACTAATTATTCAAGATGGAACTCTGAATCAAAACGAAAATTAAGTCTGTAAATACTTTAGAATCTTTATATTTTCAATGTGTAAAATAGATTTCAGAATTCGATTGATGAATAGTAATCATACATCTTCCATTTTTGTCATTATGTGTTACTATTAAATACGAAATGGTGTAGTAATCCCGAAGAAGCGCGATGATTGGCCATTTAATTGTGATTATGTCATAATTCTAAACTTAGTTCATTTCAGTTTATTTATAATTTAGGTATGTTTTAAATTCCATCATTTTTTTAAATAGCCGACCCAAAATAATTATTTAAAAAAAATTTCGAATTGACCTTGATTTTTTTATTTCTGAAGCGATAATTATACCAATTCTTTTATTATTATATTTTTAAAATTTTTTTGACTTAAAGAATAGAAGATTCATTAGTTTTTACATTTTATAAATCTATAAGATTTCCTCGATATTTTCATGTTAAGAATTTATTAAATTTAAACAGTATTATTAATGGTGCGATCTACAAATAAAATTCTCAACAGTTTTATTTTCATTTAAAATTTCCCTTAAAAAGTTTAATTTCTCTATTAATGATCGCTTATTTTAATTTCAACGGTTAAATATTAAAATTACGCCGATATCATTCAATTGTATATTTAGGGATAATAACTATTTGTTTGAAATCGTCAAAATATTTTATTTTTTAATTCAAGCTATTGCTGTTTTTGCTTGAACTCAAAAGATATAATTTTTATAAACTCTAAAGGTATTTTTATGAGTTTGTCCTGTCTTTCTGGATTCATTTATATTTTTCAATTTCATCCTGAGTGCTTTTTACAGAAAGTAATTTTTGCTCCTATTTTTACGATCAGTCTTTGTACCATCTCATGATATTGAATGCCTTCAAACTCTAATTTTTATGAATGTATTTAAGTTACCTAAAAATTTTTTACCTCGGCGCGTGCGCCGTTTATATTTAAAAAGGATTCATTGCTTCACACATGTGGAATTTTATGCATTCGAATTCCCCTAGATTTGTCACAATATTGATTTTAATCGTAAAAAGGTTTTTATCTTTATTGAAACTTTGTTTCTGTTGATAGATCGTAATTTTGATTTCGGATACACTAAATGTATGTTATCTAAAAATTATCAAAATTTATTTTCTAACAATGATTTTTAATTTTTGTTAAGAATAAAGAATTCTCTTTCAATTTTGAATATTTATAAGAATTACGTCACAAGAATATCGACTATATGTGTTATGAATGCAAAATGATTGTTTTGTTTCACAATTTTTACTATTTCCGAAAATTTGTTTATTTTTAAAATATTTCTTGAATCTTCATTTATTCATATCGCTTTTTTCTCATCAATTTTGGCATTAATAAATTTTAAATAGATAAATATTTTTATTGCGCATAACCAAATTGATCCATTCAGCTTATACTGCGCATTCAGTATTTTTATATTTTGAAATGGCTTTTGTGATGAATTTTTCTCTTTTATTTCTGAATATAAAAAGTCTACGAACACTTGACTACTCGTATGAAAAATTATTATTCGAACATATTTTTAACTGTTAAAAATTTATTTAAATGCCGTGATGTAAGTAAATAAATATGTCTAACTTTTTTATGATAAATTCGAAATCCATGTTTTATGAATTTTAAATCAAAAATAACTTTAGAACAAATATTTATTCGTTCTTGAATATTTTTTTTCTTTTATTTTTCTTGATTTATTCCTCAGTAGAGATTGACTCAAGTAAAACGGTAAGGTTTTAATTCTGTAATAGTCTTAACTCTATTTAAATAAGCTTAAAATTAAAAAAATATTAATACTTTATCTTTTGTCAAAAATTTTAAAAACAGTTATGATGTTAATTTTATCACCATAATGCATTTCTGATAAAAATATAAACTGTTTTGGTTTTTTGTTTCAGTGCAAATTAGGGTAATGCTTAATGACAGTTTATCATAAAAGAATAAAAAAGGCATAATCTCTCTTATGTTCAGAAGCTGTTAAATTCATAATGGCGTTTCCATTTTGAGAGATCTATTTATAAATTTTATTCGTTCGTATTTTGACTTTAACTTAATTTATATTTCAGATTGGATGAATAGCAAATTTTGTTCCTTGGTCATTTATAAATAAGCTAGAAATATCAATGATAAGATTTTAAAAAAATAAAAATTTTATTTATAAATTGTATACAAATATTTTTCATTTTTAATCCATTTAATTTTCGTCGAAAATATATTAAATACGAAAATGTTTGTCTTTCACATAACCAAGTAGGAAAATATTTCCAAAGAGGACTTTTTATATTTAAAAAAACACGAACATTTTTAAATATTTTTTTAACATGTTTCATTCCATTAGTCGATCTTCAAAATACATTTTTAGATAATTTACTATTGGCATAGCTGATATTTTCCTTTGTTTGATCTATAACGTTTAAATCGTCAACTAACTCTTAATTTAGATAAAATTTCATTTTTTAACATTTTGATCCCAAATACTCCTTTGGATACAACCTTCCCTTTTCTGATGGTATCAGATTTGTTTTAAATCCATATTCATTTATTATTATTTTTAAAATTAACTTGACTGGTATGAATTCGTATGAAGGAATTTATTCTAAAAAGATAAATTATGTTATTTTTGACAATTTATTTTTGATATAAAATGAATGGTTTTTAAAACTCAAATATGAATATTATGTATTATTATAATTAAACTATAATTTCCTTTGTGATAATTTACCATTAACCAGTTTTTTGAAAAAATTTTATGATTATTTTTGATTGATTAGAAAGAAATAAAAGATTTGGAAGAGGAATTTTTTCAAATATACATTAAATTTATTTTTATATATTAATTTAAAACTTTAGACTAACAACCGATGAAATAACCCCCAATAATTTTTTCATTGGTGTGTAAAAGGGTCTCGAAAAATATTCTCCTCGACATGTTGCACAAATTAATTTACATATTTATAGAAAAAACTTCAAATACTTGCGAATTATCACAATAAAATCATCAGATTAATTTTTACCATTTATTTTACCTACAGAGAGATTTAAATGTAAGTTTTGTTACTCTCTTAATCGAAGAAACTGAGTTTCGTCGTGTATAAACTCTAAAATGTATAAGTTAGGATGTATGTATATCAACTTGAGAAAGAGTCGTTGTCGGACAGTATTTATTTAAGACAAAATAACAAAATTTAAATTCAAAAGATATGGTTTTTTAGTGTAAAAATACTTTATCTTGAGGAAGATAATGTGATATTTTTGACGTAAAAATAAAATAAAATGCAGTTTAGTTAATTGAAATTAAATTAAAATAATCGTTGTGACATATAACTATTTTATATTTGAATGGCATCACACGTAGTTTTGAGATTTTCAATTTTTCAAAATTTTTTTAAACATCGTTTTTTGTGTTTAAAATTATTTTAAAAATTTTAAGTGTATAGAAATGTATTTGATGGAATCTAAATTGGTTAATTTTGATGAAAACAGTTACATCGGGATCTACTTTCAATGAGTTTGAATGAAGAGGTTTAGCATTTTTGAAACTTCTCAACCCCTTTAACTCTTATTATTTTTGAATTTATTCCAAAAATATCAATTATTCTTTAAATTTTTTAACACTTGTATTTTCTAAATAAATTTTACAGGCATTTTACCAACACTTGCTTTTCATTTTATTCCTACCCAAATTAAATTTTATCAGTTTAAATGTTTTTGGAATCTTCTCAGAAAAGTTTTTTTCTGTATCCTTCTTAGGCAAACGATGATGACTTTCGATGGAAAAAAGTAATTTTTAACGAATTATATCAAACGTTGCAAGAAATATTTTCTTTAAAAGATCTTTTTTGCACGAAATTTTAAATAGAATAATTTTTTCAATCTATTTTATTATTTTGGCTAACAAATAGGACAAAATATTTTCAGTATGCTCAAAATTTACCTTCCATAAATTTATCCCATTTTTTATTTTTTTATATGAAGTCTATCTTTTCATTAAAAACCATGTTTGTGTTTTTACAAAGATCAAACCGCTGTTAAACAGAAAAAGATGATATCGAGATAAATTCAGGGCTTGTGTTAATTTTACCTGTAGCCGAGAACAAAAACTAATCAATACGATTTTATGCAGTAAATTGAATCTGCCTCGTCAATTTTTTCATACTTAAGAAAAAATTGAGTCAATTTAAAATTCAGTTGAGTTCATATTTTGAAATAATGATTTTATAATTTTTATTTTTACAACTTCTCGTGCATTGAAGTATTTGTAAGATTCGGAATATTTTTTTCAATTTTTAAAATAAAAATTTGTTAGATTATGAGTTACTATTTTTCCTTGACTTATGATTAATTTATCAAAATTGTAACAAGAAACATCGGTACATAAATTTTGGTAATTCGAAAAAGGAGACACTTGGTTCTATTAGAAAGTTAAAAGGAAAAATAGTAAAAATTAAAAAAAATACAAAAATTTTCATAAGTTTTTGAAAAACAAAAAAATGAATAATTGATATAAAATTGTTATAAATTTTTAATCATAAAAATTTACCTTTTTTGTTATTTTGACACGTTAAATGTGAAATTTCGATTTTTTTCACTTTTAATCATTCTATTGTTTTCGCTTTTTGACGTTAATTATGGATATAATCGCAAAATATAATTTATTATACGTTTTATCATTTTTAGTCGGAATAATGTTAGGTGACATCAAAACTTAAAATTTAAATACAAACATTTGAACTCAAAAATCGTTTTCCTCATCCTTTAATATTTTAAGAAAAACCGGTGTTTTGAAAGCTAAAAGTACTAAAGACATTCTTACGTCAGATTAATCAAATTTATTTTGACGACTTTGAGTATATTTTTTCAGAAAAGCCTAGCAACAGTCAGACAGATAGATTTATATTTTTTGATTAAATCGATATCAAGCAAATAAATTCTTAATCCGGAAGTGTTTAGAAATTTATTTTCAATGAATTGTTTTGAATTTTTTAACTTTTTAGAAGTTTATATTCTGATTGTCTAAATGATACTTCTCGAATGAATTTTCTGGTTAATCTAAGAAAAGCTTGAATAAATTTGTTTAAGTTAAAATCGATAAACTTTAAACACAAAGAATCAATATTTGTCAACTTTATCATGTTTAAAGTTCGATTTAATATCGAGGTGATATATTTTATATCCGGCATGACTTCTCTCGGTTCTGCGTACGATTTTGCAAATATTACAATGTAAAATTTGAAGAACTCTATTTTGTGGTTTATTTCGTTTTATTTACTTTTTAAGTTGTTACATTTTTGGGTAAATGTCCAAATGTTTCGCTTTCAAATTATACCTGCTTTACATTAATGAAATTGTGTATTGATAATATTGAATTTATCCTCATATAAGGAAAGAATATTTCGCTGTTTAAGCGTTTAAAATTCGATGATTTTCATTTAAACATAAAGAATTAAAATTCATTTTCACAAAGAACTCAATAAAATTTATTGTAGTTGTCTTATTAGTGCAAATTAGGCTGAATATATTTATTATGATTTGATTTGTTAAAGTTACTGAAGATGCGCAGATAGTAGAGGTGTTAATTTTAACCCTCTAAATAATATTGTGGTAAATTTTGTCACAATAAATACATATTTGGTTTTCAACAGAATATACAAGAATAGTTTATTTCCAGAGCTTTTAGATACTCACTAAATCATATAAATATGAACTTAAGTTTTTTGAAGCAGTAATCATTCTAATATATCAAAAAGTATAAATGATATATTTTTGATTAGATTTCTGTCATCATTTAAAAAGGCTATTATTCAATCGAATATCTCCTCAATACAATGAAAATTGAGTGAATAAACCAAATCCCATCAAGAGTTAGCAATTTCATGTAATCAGAAGGTGTTAAAATTATTGTGTATTTTTTTATTGTTAATCATAAATCACATGTGTTTGTTATAATGAAAGATATATTAAGAACTAAAGAGATAACATCGTAAATTTGAGGCAAAGCTTTCTTTGAAATTTCCGAAATGTTAACATCAATTATATATGTTAAAATACAAAATTACCGCTCAATGAGCTTTAATTTATTTTTATCCTGAATTTATTAAGCTTTAAAAACTCAAAAGGAACGGTTTATGTCGATATCTGCATTCAAACTGTGATTAAATTTACATAAAAGTAAAATTACTTTCAGGGATTTAACGGTAAACCTTGTTGCAGATATATCAAAAAATTAACCTTCACAGAATTTTGACATATTTTTATTATTTTTTTCAAAATGAAGTTTTTGTTAAGAATTTATCTTTCTCGGTTACCAATATCGCGTTTGACAAAATTGCCAAGACTAAAAAACTCGATTCAATGAAAAGCAAAAAAATATGAAAATATTTATTCGAATTAAATTTAAAATACAGAATATCACAATTACCACGATTTAGCGAATATTTCCGGTAAATTTCCAAATTGTTAAATAATCTGTGTCTACTAAAGTTCTCTTTATAAGTTTTACGTTAATGACATAAGTTTGCCAAATAGTTTTCAATAACTTTTGCGGGTTTTCTGCTCCTTTATATAACCTAAAAATAATAAAGTGAAATTCTTTTGTTCAAAACACTTTCTCGATATTTTAAATCATGTTTTAGTTTTTCCCCTTATTATTGCACAAAACTAAAGACAGATAACTGCAGTTGAGAGAGTTTACTGTTGGAGTTGTAGAGAATATCTATTCGATTTATTCTCAGAAATATGCTTCTCATTAAGTTTTGAAAATTCGATTTCTTTATTTTTTGGCCATGCAATATCCATATACGTCTGAATTATTGATAATTCTACGCACGACTGATCATGATTCTGAAATTTTTTTTGCAAATAGATCAACATGGTTTTTATCGATTTATTTTGATTCTTTTCATTTTGATGTGTGTAAACTATTCGTTGTATGATATTAGTTTCACCTGAACATTATAAATTTCTTTAGATATGCGATTTTTATTGGATGATTTTGGGTTCCATAAATTTCTTTTATTGTGTAACAAAATTTTAAACAAAAGCGTTTTATTTTCAAAGTATCTGTTTTCGCCTTTCTTGTCAAAATTAGGCAATTAAATAAATTTTAGTATCATGTTTGATTGAAAAGTTATTTTTAAGATATCTTTTAATCGTATTCCTGGTTCTTATAATTTTAGCCTTCCGATAAAATTGTAAAAAATTCAATTATCACATGTTTTTTTTGATAATTTGTATTAGGCTGAGTTATTCACTCCCATACCAAAAAGATTGACTTTTCGATGAAAATTTTTGAGATTATAAATTTTGTTCATTTTGTGAATTATTTTATGAAACATTCCTCTTATTTAAAATAAATATAAAGAAACACAGGGAATAATATGGATCTTTAAATTCATTTCGTTATTAGGAAAATACTATTTTGATACTAAAATTGTAAAAGATACACTCATGAAATATGCTCAAACGA